>JAFBJS010004154.1:398820-411475 GCA_016785265.1 Paraplagusia blochii | reverse complement strand
AGGAGATTGATGGATGCAGTGAGGGAGGACATGGAGGTAGTTGGAGTTAGAGTAGAAGATACAGAGGACAGGGGGAGATGGAAGTTGTTGACTCGCTGTGGCAACCCGTGGAAAAAAAGGGACAACTTAATGACTACAGCTTTGTTTTCTTCTAAGTGTGGTGCTTGGAGCGTGAACTTTTTTTCTTTTCTTCTTCCAGGTCGAGTGCTGATCTGTGCCAGTGATGATCGAACCTGTGCCCAGCTGCAGCAGTACATCAGACATGGCAGTGATTGGCTGCTCAACAGACTCTACGCACGAACAGTCGGTAAAAGAGACTCAGCTGCTGCTGCCGCCTTCCACTTAGACCTACACAAAAAAGATAAGAATGGTTCCAAAAAGGGAACCAAGGGGAAGGAACCTGCACAGAAGAAAACTTCCAGGACAAAAAGTAAGAGCAGACCATCACTGACTCTGACCCAGATGGTGGGGAAGGAGGAGTCAAAGGAGGTCCTCATATTGGGCAGCAGCGAAGATGAAGATGACCTGATGGACGAGGAAGAGGATGAGGAGGAGCAAATGAAGTTGGACTTGTCCTCTGACGCCTATTACGGGATCCTGAAGGAGCCGCTGACAGTCATTCACCCTCTGAAAGGCTGCAGCGACCCCCACAGCCTGACGCGGGTGCTGCACGAGGTGGAGCCCAGCTTTGTGGTGCTGTACGACGCCGAAGTGAGTTTTGTGCGACAGCTGGAGATCTACAAAGCCTGCAGACCCGGGAAACCTCTCCGGGTTTATTTCCTGATTTATGGAGGCTCCACAGAAGAGCAGAAGTACCTGACGGCGCTCTCTAAAGAAAAGAGGGCCTTTGAACATCTCATCAGGTCAGAAGAAGTACATTTCCACTCTGTTCTAATATATCACATCTACTGTAGGACAGATGAGGTCAGACAGGAGTCTCCATGGACCATGATGTTTGCAGAGGACATTGTGATCTGCAGTGAGAGTAAACAACAACGAGAAGAGAACATAGAGAGCTGGAGGTTTGGACTAGAGAGAAGAGGAATGAAGGTCAGTCGGGGAAAGACAGAGTAGATGTGTGTGAATGTATGGGAGAACAGTGGAATGGTGAGGTTACAAGGAGCAGAGGTGGAGAAGGTGGAGGAGTTTAGATGCTGAGGATCAACTGTTCAGAGCAGTGGAGACTGTGGAAGAGAGGAGAAGAATAGAGGACAGACAGGATGGAACAACTGGAGAAAAGAGTCAGGAGTGATCTGAGATAGAAGAGAGTCAGCTAAGGTGAAGGGACAGGTTTACAGGACAGTGGAGAGACCAGCCATGATGGATGGATTAGAGACAGAAGACAGGAGACAGCTGGAGGTGGAGGAGTTAAAGATGCTGAGATTCTCCTTAGGAGAGACAAGGATGGACAGGATCAGTAATGAAGTGATTAGAGGGACAACACAGACAGGAAGGTTTGGAGAAGAAGCTAGAGAAGACAGATTGAGATGGTTTGGACATGTTAGAGGAGGGACAGTGGATACATTGGTAGAAGAATGATCCTAGAGATGGAGCTACCAGGTAGGAGACAAAGAGGAGATTGATGGATGCAGTGAGGGAGGACATGGAGGTAGTTGGAGTCAGAGTTGAGGACACAGAGGACATGAGATGGAAATTGTTGACTCACTCACTGTGGCAACCCTTGAAAAAAAGGGACAAGCGTTAAGTAGAAGAAGTAGGCCGTCCCTGTTTGTTTCTACCAAACAAGAGACAAAAAAAAATGTCCTAATCCGATTCTGACTTTAAACAAAAACACTCTGTTCAATTGCAGGGAGAAGGCTATTATGGTCATTCCAGAGGAGAGGGAAGGACGAGAGGACACCAACCTCGATCTTGCTAGAAATTTAGAGCCTGCTAACGCAACGACCAACACCCGTAAAGCAGGTGGGTTTGTTTTCACACCCTTTAAACTTTGTTTTTGTCTTAGAAAAGTTGTTCAGGTCTTATTTGCTCTTCATTTACCCCCTAGGAGGACAAGAGCAACCCAAAGAACCATCCAGGGTCATCGTGGACATGCGTGAGTTCCGCAGTGAACTGCCCTCCCTGCTGCACCGCCGTGGACTAGACATCGAACCGGTCACCTTGGAAGTGGGCGACTACATCCTCACCCCAGACATCTGCGTAGAGCGGAAGAGCGTGAGCGATCTGATCGGCTCGCTGCAGAGTGGACGCCTCTACACACAGTGTCTCTCCATGACGCGCTACTACAGGAAACCCGTCCTGCTGATTGAGTTTGACGCGGCCAAGCCGTTCTCCTTAATGGCCCGCACGGATTTCCGTAACGATATACCGTCCAACGACGTCTCCTCAAAACTCACCCTCCTCACTCTGCATTTCCCTCGTCTCCGGATTCTCTGGTGTCCGTCCCCTCACGTCACTGCTGACCTTTTTCTGGAGCTGAAGCAGGGACGACTCCAACCAGACGCCACGGCTGCCCAGGCCGTCACAGCAGAGTCGGACACGGTGACCGAATCGGCGTCGCTCTACAACCCGGGACCGTATGACTTTTTACTAAAGATGCCTGGAGTTAGTACTAAAAACTACAGGTCTCTGGTCAAAAACGCTGACTGTCTGGCTGACTTAGTCAGACTCAGTCAGGAGAAACTGGCAGAAATCCTCGGGAATACTCAAAATGCCAAGTTACTGTACGACTTCCTCCATAATGTGGCTGACGTTCCTGTACCTGCGCAGAAGAACAGACAGACGTCAAAAGAAAAGAAGTAATGACTCAGCAAATTAAAAATGTGAATTAGTGAGTCAGCAATTTTAACAGTAGATTTATATTTTATTATGGACTGAATTTGTGGCTGGTTTTCTATTGTGTGTCTATCTAAACCTTAAATTTTTTTAATATCAACTTGGATAAACATTTAAATGTTGAAACATTTGTACGTCTGAATTGTATTTATTAAATGGATTAAACTTCAGTGTAAAGTTGCATCTATGGAAAATGTAAATGTTTTTACATGATGAATTAAATATAGTTATGTTAGTGATTGTGTCAGATTGTTAAATGTCACTTTTGGTGCCCTAAATCAGTGGTGCCCAACCACTGGGCCGGGGACCCATACCGGTCCGTGGGTCAATTGGTGCTGGGCCACAGAGAAATAATGTTTCCTTTTGGTTCCATCTGTCTATTACTTCCACTTGATCCATACCCATATCAACAAAAGAACTGACCAATAGAATGGCTAGGATTCCATCATCAATAATGCAACTATATTTGATTAGGAAATATTTTCTCAGTGAAGACAACAACAGTCTGGTAGCAGAAAATTATAGGCTGTGTGCACTGGAGAAATCCTTGTTGTGCCTGTGCACAGTTAAGTTAGGTAGGAAGATTTTATAGGTAGGAAAATATTTCAGAACAGATTTCATTTTATTAAAGGGTATTTATCTTTATCAAGGCATTTAACCGGTCTGTGTCGGAAAAAAAGGGTTGGGGAAACACTGCTCTAAACAGTGAGGATGTTGTTCTTTGGGTTCCATATTCATCCAAAAATGTGAATTTTAATTTGTAGTACGTGAAAACTGTGTTTTTTGTATAGCCGTTGGTTTTATGTCTCTTTTCGTAATAAAATCATGGTATTTTAATATTCAAATTGTAATTAAAAGGATAATGACTGGTCATCTCCCTGTGGTCTCTGCCCCTCTGACCACGCCCATTAGTGCTGTCCATCCCGAATGCGTAATGACGTCAGTCTGCATCCGAACCGAGACACAGTCGCAGCCATTTTCCTCCGTGATATAAACTTCAACCTCGTAGCTGGAGGCTCGGGAAGAACAAACCCAGTAACTAAAGAACACGGTTCTACTGACCTAAACGGACATGTGAAGCAAAACCGGGACAACTTCTTGTTCTACGACGTCATAATTCGGTAAGAGCGGAGCAAACAGGGGGCGCTGTGTTGTTTTTAGCACGGTAGCTTGCGTTAGCGCCAGGGAGCTAACTGGCAGAGAAAATCCGAGGAGTCCGTTGTTAAGGGACGGGTTCGTGTTGTAGACGCGGAGTTCGGCTGTGACTGCACCGCCATTATTTATCACAGAGTCTTTAAAACAGTATCACATGTCTGTCACTGCGGGGAAACGAGCTCTATGTGTCTGTATGGACGCGCCCAGTCGGTGTTCTGTCTGGATGTCTCTCCAACTCTCTCACCTGTCAGATTTACGTTACGTCTCCCTCTCTCACCCACCGCCCTCCTACAGTCACCGTGATAATCGAGGGCGAAATGACAGTCATGGCCGTTTATTTCTACATTTTTACTATATTTTTAAGGTTTTTTCTGTATGTGTGTGTGATAGAGAGGCTGCAGCAAATCGCATTAGGTTGCAGTAAATTCTGCCAGTTCTTTGTGAATCACCACATCCTGCCTGAATGGGCCAGAAGAGCCACTTACACTTAAACAGGCTTTTATTGGAAACCTACGGGGACCAGATTAGCCGTTTCCGGTTTTAGTATGTTAACAAAATAAATGTATTTGTGGTGCTTTAATGTGGTATCTGATGGTGTCAGTGGTTAACATCCACCCTGTCATCCCATGCACATTCAGCAGCTGTTTTTGCCCTTTTTTTTAGTTTTTGTTTGCGGACTATTTGATGACTTTCTGTAGATATTCTCCTTTATGCCTGTGACTTTTGTTTTCAGGGGTTGCCACAGCGAGTCAATAATTTCCATCTCACCCTGTCCACTGTATCTCCTACTCTAACTCCAACTACCTCCACGTCCTCCCTCACTACATCCATCAATCTCCTCCTTGTCTCCTACTTGGCTCCATCTCTAGGATCATTCTTCCACCAATGTATCCACTGTCCCTCCTCTGAACATGTCCAATCTGTCTTCTCTAGCTTTTTCTCCAACCCGTCCTGTCTGTGTTGTCCCTCTAAGTACCTCATTCCTGATCCTGTCCATCCTCCCCTAAAGAGAATCTAAGCATCTTTAACTCCTCCACCTCCAGCTCTGCCTCCTGTCTTCTACTTTTCCTAGTGTCTCTCATCCATCATAGCTGGTCTCACAACTGTCCTGTAAACCTTTTCCTTCCATGGAGACTCCTGTTTGACCTTATCTGTCAATCTGTCCATAACTAAAGCAAACAAGAAGGGGCTCAGGGGCACCTCCACCTTAAAGACTTCTGATGGTGTTATTTGTTAACATGCACATTCAGCAGCTGTTCCCACCCTTGCACTTTTTGATAGTCATTGTTTTTGGACTCCTTGAGTCTTTTCAGAAATATCCTGGAATATTCGTATCACTAAAGATACTGATACTATTTGTTGACTTTGGCTGAAGATAATGTTTTCAATTGACAGTCATGTCAGAAACCATGTGATCAAAATCTAATTGCAGTGTCGTGGAGCTAAAAAATCTGATATTTACCATGAAGACACAACTAACTAACTAGGAATCTTAACTGAGAAGTTGAAGATACATTTCAGGGGTGTGGTCGGAGACTATGTAATATTAGTGGCTGCCTATACACTCTTCATACGTTATGTTTTCATGGCTAAGTAATGATTACTTATGATCACCCAAGGCTGTGAGACATCTTTATCCATGTGTCCTCAATCTCCCCAGTGAAGTATTGGTTTGCACTGAGGCCTCCTGCTTAAATTTCCTAATACTAATGTTTCCCTGTCTTCCCCCTGTGGCACATTAGATCAGAGAGTATTACCACATACCATCATATCCTGGTATTCAAGAGCTCCTGGTCCTTGGCCAGAGTCAGTGGCCGATGGTAGGATGTTCAAGTAAATGCCTGATGGTTTTACCTCTTGCTGTGATCGTGGCAACCGGAGAGAACAACTTGTTCTCGGATGGGATGTGTCCTATTAAGATATGGCGTGATAGCAGTAACATGGCTAACAATGACTTTAAGTGGTGTTCTGAGGGCTCCAGCCCCCCCGCCCTTATGGGTTTTGGGGGCTGAAATGAACCCTTTGTGGCTGATCATATTGAAACTCAGGAAAAACAAATCACTCCTGTTAAATTTGCCATTTTCCCCATTCTCCTCTTCTTTATATATTGTGGTGGAGGTAAATATATCTGCTGATCTACAGCAGGGTGTCAAACTCAATTTCACTGTGGGCCACTATTAAATACTGGCAAGAAATCACGGGCTGGACTGAATATTTATTGAAAAATAAACTGTAAATATTATATTTTAAATATTAAATTATATTTCCCCTTCTCCAGATACTAAATGCAGGGGCAGTGCTAGGGTCTCCTGACACTCCTAGCAAGATATTGCTGGTGCCTGCACCAAAAAAAAAAAAAAAAAGAATTGACCTGGCCCCCTAGTGGCTGGAGCCCCAAACAACCACCTGGCTTCCCCTCTTGAAGTGTTGCCGTGTGAATACATGTTGATTTTCGGGAACATTGAATCCATAACAGCCACTTAATATTATCAAGACGTCTAATCTTATCAGAAATAAAACACACATCAGTGGTATTTGCCTTTATTTGTAGCCTTTCCTTTAAATGTTTTATGTTTTTTTACAGACCTACAACAAAAACCAAAAAAACAAAATGTCTTTGCTATACAAAGACCATGCAGAAAAACGACAAATCCTACCAACTACAACTACATATTTGATATGATCTTGCGGGCCAAATATAATTACGCTGCGGGCCAAATTTGGCCCCCAGGCCTGAGTTTAACTCCTGTGTTCTACAGCCTTAGTATTAGGTCAATAACTAACAAAGTCTGCAACCAAGCATGCAACTGCATCCATGTGCATCGCACATAGGTTTATATTTCCTTCTCGGAATTTGCTTATTAGACCAAGTGTGTATTGCAGTACAACACAGACGGCATTAACTGCCTTGTTTTCTTTCACAGTAGCGCTGTAGAAATCTGGCGTTTTCGGCCTCTAAAAATTGCCGTCCCTGTGTTTTTTGGCCATCCAGCCTTATTATTTTTGTCCTTTTCTACGGTTTTAGTAGATCATTAAAGAAAGGTCCATGAAGGGCAGCCAAAGAGGAAACATCACATGTGTTTGTCTGTGGGAACAGGGCAGAAAAGCAGTTCCAATGAATGAGCTTCAGAGATTACATCATTCCTTTGTTATCTTTGCATGAAAGCAGAAGCCTTTTTCTTTAAACAGGACCTGGTCTATTTAAGGCACAGAAATCTGCAGACTAAAGTTGTTGTTTGACACAAAGAAGTGGTTGAGTTCTGGCCTAATGGACACTTTATCACTGATGTCTCCACAGACAGGCCTGTTTGTAGCACATTTGACCTGTGAACTCTTCCCTGTCGGAATGTAGGGACTTGAGTTGGACCGATGAGTTGTTTTTCTCTCTTACAACACTTCCTGTTTCCATACACGGTTATCAGACCATGTGGTGAACTAACTGAATAGTAAATATTGTGTGTTGTGTGTAACAGTTTGACTGTAAAAGTGACATCCGCCCAGGCGGTGCTAAATGCAGCCTCCATTCTAAGGGCAGTTAAAACTTTATGGATGTTTGAACAGGCAGCAGTTGGAGGTGGCTGCCACCAGTCATACAGGAGAAGGTGTTTGTATGAAATGAGAAGTAACAGCAGAGTGGTGTAGGTTACACACAGCTCTTGGTCGGTCCTGTGGTGCTGATCTTTGAGTTTGAAATGTTTAATTTTGTGTGAAAAGGAAAATGTGGTGGGACGAAAAAAAGTTTGCTGGTTCACCACAATCAAATTAGTGGCTAACGCTGTGATGACATCATGAAGAAAGTAATCGGGGAATTACATCATGCAATATTCTTTTTGATGTTTCTACATGAAACATATAAATAACATATGATTTAGTACGAAATTGAGACCAGTGGTTCTCAACTGGTGGGTCCTGACCCAAAAGGGGGTCGCGGACCCGTTCTGAATGGGTCGCAAACAGCTGGTCGAAAATCTAAGTAATGTGAATCAGCTGTTGAGCATGTGTTTTACTTTAGAAAAACTCTTATTTTGAAAGGCGTACTGTGCTGAATATAAGACGTATGTTAAATTAAGTGATTTTTCAAAGGTGTTCACCAGGCCCCACCAGAAAACGGAAATTCTATATAGCGATACTTCACTAGCTGATGTTCTAGTTACTCATTCAGTCGAAACACGCCACTAATATACTCACGGAAATATACTGTAGGTTAAGCTATTACATTCTTCTGCTTCCACCTAGTGGAGAGGTGTTGAATAGTTCAGCCTGGAGAATAAGCTCTAAGTTCTAATCAGTTTTATCCAGTAGTTTTCAGACAGATTGGGAATAATATTTCTCATTAAATCTGATGATCTCCCTCAGCGCTGGTTAGAAAACTGCAGTCTACACCTGGGGCCTCAAACTTGCGGCCCGTGGGCCATTTGCAGCCCGTGCAATTATATTTTGTGGCCCCCACCATGATGTGAAAGTTGAATTTATCATAATATTTTATATGATCCACCATGATCCACAGACTCCTACTGGTTCAGTGCTGTATTACACAATTTTTAAAAAATGTTTAAATCATTTTTTTGTATTGAACACTGAAAGCTGACGCGGCCCTGCAGTGAAATGATAGTGTGGATATTGACCCTCAACCTATTTGAGTTTGAGACCCCTGCTCTAGAGCACCAGTTCCCAGACTTCTTCTGCCCATTTTTTTGGTACAGTTCTTGAAGCCGCCTTCATGGTTGAAACATTCTAAGCTTTTACTTCACATCTCTGATCAAGTTTACATAAAAACCCTGTCATTAAAAACAAAACTGATGTTCTCATTGAACGGAGGAAATGAAATTAAAAAAAAAATCGGTGTAATTTTAACCACAAAGGGACAAATCCACTGTGAGACATTGAGTCCCACCCTAAGGCAGTGGTTGGTTGGATGTCATTGGGCTACGTGACCTTGTCGATGTTGAGAATGAGGTTGGTTTGATGTTGCATTGTCCTGTTTATGAGACTAGAAAAGGGAAATGTGGTCTTCGGTTAATGTCCCCAGTATGTGCTGAAATGTTACACTCAGAAGGTAACACAATTCACGTATTGTTGTTTGTGGAAAACATTATTTACTATGCCTAGTCGAAAGTACTTATTATTCTGGTTCAAAATGCTGGAAATTATCTTTTATTTTTTTTTTTGTCGCCAGAATTTCAGCTAAAATCTCAACTCAGCTCTACCTCCAGATGGTAGGAATAACCCAGGGTTAGGGTTGGGGTTGGGGGTGAGAGTTCAGTCACACTGTTGTCAGTCTACAAAAATGTTGACTCAAATGATTACCAGGTGGTGGCTAAAGTTTTCCAAAGAAAACTTGTGGCCAAAGATTGTGTCATTACTACAGACAGACGACCCTTTCACTGCAGCAATAAGACACCTTAAAAGAAAAGATAAATTCATTCCAGACGTGAAAATTTGATTCCTTGTGAGATGTAAAAATGACGCAATCAGTAGGTGTTGCTGGGTTTGTACATAGAAAACAGGAAGAAAACCAAACTGTTAATCATCTGGTCTGGTAGAAGAAAATTATAGGCTGCGTGCACTTGGGAAACCCTTGTTGTGCCCATGATTAATTCAGGTAGGAAGATTTTATAGGTAGGAAAATATTTCAGAACACCGGAAATGTAATTTTATTAAGGAGTATTGATCTGCCACAACTCTGTTATTGTATTTTCACAATTAAATTTCGAGCTTTTATAAATAGGCAGTAGAAAAAGGAAACTAGAATAAGGAAGATAATGCATGCAATGTCTTGGTTCTGTTCTGTGTTTCTAGTTCTGTATTGACTCTTGTTGCTAAAAGCAGCAGAATAGGATTTGAAGCCTGTTGAGTCCCGTTGGAACTGGTCCTGTATTCAAACCAAGCTGGTACTGTTATTTAACAGCAGTTTTATTTCCCGTAAGTATTTTTAGTTCTTTTGCTGTTCATGTATTTTGAGCTCGTCTGATTAGGGTCCAAGAATCTGAAAGTGGCATTATGGGTTAGTTAGTCGTGACTTTTGGTTCAGTGAGCTGGACTGAATATTTGGGTTTGACATCATCCCTCTGAGGTCCAGAGTCGAGCTAGAGCTAACATCTTTTCAGGGCAGTTGGGCAACATTACAATGATAATACACACATTATATGTATGTATATATATATATATGTATATATGTATGTATATATGAATCGGATCGTTATGTGAGTGAATTGTCACACCCCTATTATACACTATATATACAGTATATAAGGGGTGTGCAAATTAATCGTTTGGATCGAACTGAACCAAATCGGATCGAACTGGATCGATCATTTAATATTTTTTATGAACTTTTTTTTTTTCCCCATTCTTCTCCCTAAAACACTTGTCTTCTGTTTATCAGTACCAACTTTGTGCCAAGTTTTGCCATCCCGGGTTTTAAGTTCATAATATATAGACTAAACTCCATGTTTCATTTCCAAGGGTTTTAAGTGTTAAACGTTTCTCTTTTGAATTTTCACTCCCTTTACATGAATAACAGCATAGCATTTTGCATTAAAAATCAGTAATGGCTTAAGTTACGTTAGCAAACATGACAAATCTGGGCTCAGACCGTTCCCTCATCTCTTTCGGGCTCCAGTCTGATTCAACATCACGACTCTTTATTCCTTGGTACCGAGGGATTCTTTTGTCCGTGAATGAAAGACCCACTTGTACGGAGATGGCAACAGGATTTCATAGCAACCTGTAAACATTGACTGTTCAGATTTTCTGTCAGTCATGAGTATTTACCTGTTTTTTTCATGTAAGATTGTTATTTTTTTCTTTCTTTCATCTGTGAGCGCTCCTTTCTGCTGCTGTCATTCAATTATTTAAGCTTTAAAGCTACTTCATATGATATCACTGTCTGGGGATTATGTTAGATAATAAAATGAAGGAGTATTGGTAGACACTGAATACATTGGACTGTATGCTTTTTAATGAATGGACTTCTTCTTTCTTTTATTCCACCACGTCTGCCTCTGTTGCTTAGCCTGACTTTCTACAGCACAGGTGTCAAACTCTGGCCCGGGGGCCAAAATCTGGCCCACAGTGTAATTATATTTGGCCGCCAAGATCTTATCAAATATGTAATAGAGTTGGTCCAGCAGTATAAAGGCCGTATATACTGGCAGGATTTGTAGTTTTTGTGCATGGTCTTTGTTATAGCACAGCGTTAACGAAAACTAAAGAAACTCTTCGTTGACTGAAACTAACTAAAACGATCATTAAATTAAAAAAACTATAACTAACTAAAACGAAAATGTGTCCTAACTGAAACTAACTGAAATTAGAAATGATTGATTCAATGTCTCCAAAATTCAACATTTAATCAGGAGGGACACTTGAACACGCGCAGGCCAAGCAGTTGTTCGGGGCTCTGGCCACTAGGGGGCCTGGTCAAAGTTTTTTTTTGCGGCCACAGATAGGGTGGGGGCCCCAACGATATCTTGCTAAGAGCCCCAAGAGATGTTAGCACTGCCCTTTAAAACCTGGAATAGGGGATTTTTATATTTTTTTATTCGTTAAATAACCAGTATGGCACGTGATTTGATGCCAGTTTTTAATTTTGTCCCACTGTGAAATTGAGTCAGTCACCCCTGATGTTCTACAGCATCTATCCCTAACATGTCTCTGTCCTCCGTCCCTCGCTGTCCTCTTTTGACAATAAGACTGAACTAATCTAGAGAAGGACAACCACAGACTTGCTGTGGTTGTGGTATCTCCTCACACAAGTGCAGAAGAACTCAGTGAAAAATCATAGTTTGGGGATTTGTCACGCTCTTTGAAATGCACTCCACATACTTTTCCTGTCAAAGGAAAGCAGATCTGTAATCAAATTGTTTTTTTCTCTATGAATCAAAATTACAAAGTGTGTCTTTTCAAACACGTTACATCATGTGGCCTTGGAGAAGGAATTCAAAGTCAAAACTCTCACATTACAGGATGCTCTGTTTGATAGTGATCTCCCAGGAACGGTTTACATGTGACAGAGCAGAGGTGGAGTAAATTATTAAAGATGCTGTTACTGCACCACTGAGGTTTAAGTGTGTGTTACATGGTGCTGTACTGGTATTTAATCATTATGAAGGAGATATAGAGTATCCCTGAGTCTCTGAACTAATGGCCAGATTCAGCTCGCACCAGTTCAGATTACCAGTAAAGCGAATGGGGATAAAGTCACTCACAGAGCAACCAAACACTGAATCGACCGAAGATGCCCTCATCTCCAGGCAGTGACGATGTGACGTGAGTGTAGAGCATTGGGAATGATGTTTATGAAGTCAACAAAGGGCAGGAACCACTGCTGAATTCACTTACAACTAGAAGAGAACCTAGAGAGGTGGAGGTTTGCACTAGAAAGAAGAGGAATGAAGGTCAGTCGTAGCAAGACTGACCTAAGTATATTTGTGAATGAAAGGGAGAACAGTGGAATGGTGGGGTTACAAGGAGCAGAGGTGGAGAAGGTGGAGAAGTTTAGATACTGAGGATCATCTGTTCAGAGCAGTGGAGACTGTGGAAGAGAGGAGAAGAATAGAGTGGAGTCAGGATGGAACAACTGGAGAAAAGAGTCAGGTTTAGAGGACAGTGGTGAGACCAGCCATGATGGATGGATTAGAGACACTAGGAATAGACAGAAGACAGGAGACAGAGCTGGAGGTGGAGGAGTTAAAGATGCTGA
>JAFBJS010004154.1:342652-392402 GCA_016785265.1 Paraplagusia blochii | reverse complement strand
GGGCAGCAGCGACGACTGAGGTAAAGTGGGTGGCAGACAAGTTGCGGAGATTGCGGCGAGAGGTGGTGATGGGTTGAAGAGTGATAGTTTGTTCTGGGAGAGAAACCACGAAGTGGATGAAGAAGTGGTCCGAAGTGTGTAATGGTGTGACCATTACGTCATTAGTTTTGCAGTTCTTCGTAAGGATGAGATCCAGTTGATTGCCGTTTTTGTGAGTCGGGGGAGTACTGACTAGTTGCATGTCAAATGAGTTGATAAGGGATATAAAGTCTGTGGCGCAAGCTTTGCCTAGGTGGATGTTGAAATCACCGAGGACCAGCAGCGGGCAGTCAAATTCCGGGATTGAGGACAGCAGAGTGTCTAACTTATTGACGAAGTCGCCTAAAGGTCCAGGAGGACGGTAGATGATGATCACTGAGCATTTGACTGGAGCTATGACTTTGATTGCATGGAATTCGAATGAGCAGTAGTTGGTGTTAGGGTGAAGGGGAGCATAGTTCCATTTATTGTTAACCAGGATCCCAGTTCCTCCTCCTCGCTTGGAGGGACGGGGAGTATGGGAGAAGGAGTGAGCAGCAGAGAGTGCTGCCTGAGAGGCGGTGTTTTCAGATTTTAGCCAGGTTTCGGTGAGGGCCAGTAGGTCCAGGGATAGACTGCTGGCATAAGCTGGGATAAAGTCTGCCTTGTGGACAGCCGATTGGCAGTTCCATAGACCGACGGAGAAGGTATTGATGGGTGTATAATGTTCCAGTGGGCGGAGGTGAAGTAGGTTTCTGGTGCGAGGGTTGCGGCGGAGGGGACCCCGCATAGTAGAGACAACGGGAATCGTCTGAAAGCACATGGCGGTATCGGTGGACTCGCACAGGTAGACTCGCCTGTGGGACGACGCCTTAAAGGGCTCGCTGACGAGCTGAGTGTGGGATAAAGTGAACTGGATCCTCACACTTCACAACGATAGTAATTAATAAAAACTACTTCTAAAAAAAAAAAAAAAAAAAAAAAAGCTACTGTTCCAGCTGTTCCTGAAAGAATACAAGCGGGACGATGAGGAAAAAGAAATCCGTCAAACGTAGTACTTCACGCTATTCCGCAGCAGTCATCCGAGAAACACAGCAGATATGAGTGTGAATGAATGAATGAATGAATGGATAAAAAGACGAATTAATGAATAAAAAGACGAACGGCTCCGCCGTTAGCTGCGGCTCCGCCGTTAGCTGCTGTTCCTGCTGTTCCTGAAAGAATACAAGCGGGACGATGAGGAAAAAGAAATCCGTCAAACGTAGTACTTCACGCTATTCCGCAGCAGTCATCCGAGAAACACAGCAGATATGAGTGTGAATGAATGAATGAATGAATGGATAAAAAGACGAACGGCTCCGCCGTTAGCTGCGGCTCCGCCGTTAGCTGCTGTTCCTGCTGTTCCGTTCAAATACCAGGTTTGCACGAGGGGAGAAAGATTTAACAATGTTGCACTGAGTTTGCTCTGGAGTAAAGTTTAAGGACGTAGGATCACATAATACATCACCTTTATTTTTAGTGTCAAACACAGGTGCCTGGGCCTTGACTGGCCCAATAGCAACTACAACAACTGGTCCTCAGTAAAAATAACGTCCTTTTCCTATTGTTCTGAAGGCTGAATGAGCCCAGTTTATAATGTTAATTGTTGTTTTGGGCAAGTCATTCTGTCCAATAATAGACATTATTTGTTTACTTTAAATGCTGCACAAAGAATCATAGGACTGTTATAGGACAGTTACAATATTTTAGTGGAAATCACCTTAATATATGGGTATCGGTAATATCGGTATCGGAAATGAAGTGTTTTGAAGTGCGCAATTTCCGCAATTTTAGATATCGGCAAAAGGTAATATCGAACATCACTAGTTCTTAAGCCATTTTAGTGATATAGTGTCAGTCATTTTGTGGATAAAAGTAGTTCAAGGAAAAGATAAAATAAAAGATAAAGACAAATTAATGTGGAGGTCACCTGATAACCCCCATTGTCCACCTAAAAATGTGTTCTAAAAAATGAATCAACAAGAGAGTCAAAAATGTTGCGGTTTCTGTGCTTTTTTGAATCAGTCACACAGTGATATTTTAAAGGGTGCAATTGTTCAGTTGTTGGCAATGGTGGCCTAGTGGTTAAAGAAGCGGACTTGGGTCTGCAGGGCTTCAGGTTCGAGTCCACCAGCAGCCCCCTTTAGCTCAAAAAATAAAATAAGAAAAATCCCTTCTGTCCTCATGATGGAAACACCATCTGTCTGTGTGACATGACCTGAAATACTCTTTCATGCACCACTGGCCCTTCACACTTCTTATTAATGTAGGCTCACAAGCTCATAATCCCCAAGTCGACCAAAGTCTTCTCACACTCGCCAGTCTGTGTTCTTCTCATCACCCTGGCGATGCTGCCCTGGCATCGATGCAGAACTGAGTCAGACCCTGATGGATGGATATGCCAATACCAGACTTTGGGAGCGAGTTAGAGTCACGCTTGAGTTTGCCAGGTCCTAATCATGGCTTAGATGGCCATCAGTCTGAGACCAGAGCTGTGATGCTGGTTTGCGAAGGGAAAATATCTATTTTCTCAACCAAATATTTTGCTAACTACAGTAGTTAGCCTTAAAGCACGATCTCTTGGATTGAACGGTGTGTGTGTGTTTCTGTGTCTGTAAGAAAATATACGTGTGGAATGTAAACAGTAGTAGCAGCTGCTTCTACCCCTGGTGTGAGTACACATCGTCATATTTTCCATCCTCTTTGCACTTCCCTCGCTTGTGTTTGGTTTTAACACTCAGGTGTTCATGTGTCACCCCTGTAGGTGTGAGTTTATGAAATCTGCTTGGTTGTGGGGGTGTGTAGCATCTTCAAGATGATGTCAGGACTGAGGAGCTAAGGTTTTGCAACAGTAAACTAGGAAATTAAAACGAGTGATTTATTAAAATAATGTCAAAAGACGATTTAGTAATCAAGTGGCAGAAAAGAGAGTTTTTTCATATGTTTTCAGATGTCTAGTCTAAAAGAAAACAGTTTTTTCCCGAGAGCCATCTTCTCCCTCAACAACACACAAAAACCAAGGCAATGTAGCATAGCCTTATTTGCTATACTTAAAAGAAAACCTCCTTGTGCAATAGCTTTATGTTCAATTTCCACTTAGGGCAGTGGCCTAGTGGTTAAGGAAGCAGACTTGGGTCCGCAAGGCCCGCGGTTCGAATCCCACTACCGCCCAGTTACCACTGAGATGCCCTGAGCATGGTATCGACCCTACACACTGCTCCCCGGCCGCTCATTAGCTGCCCACTGCTCACTTTGATGATGGGTTAAATGCAGAGGCCAAATATCGTTGTGCGGTGTGGTGTCACAACGTCACATGAAAAAAAAGGAAACATTTTTTCTTTCTATGCATGTCATGTGCAATGAAGTACGTCCCACCCAACCCATATTTAATGTTATTTAATGCTTTGGTGATAATTTTTCTAACTTTTTCTACTTGTATTGTCTTTCTTCTGTGTCAACACTGAATAGAGCTGCTACCATTGTATTCTACTCTTGTAAAATGACAATAAAAGTTAAAACAAACAAACCACTAGTTTTTCTACCGGATCGGAGACGCTAGATGAATGCTAAAGATGGATGTAGTTGGAGTTAGTGTAGAAGATACAGAGAACGGGGTGAGATGGAAATTGTTGACTCGCTGTGACAACCCCTGAAAAAGGAACAAGTTGAAAGGAGAAGAACAAGAACCTGTAGTTTTTCTCATTAAAACCAAATTATCTCCTTTCAGATTGATAATATTTTGTCAAAAAAATCCAAACTGATACAGTGTGAAGGTCCATTTAAATTACATTCTAATGAGGTGCTAGCTTTTTATATGACATATTTATTATCTCTACTGAGTGACCTGTGACTCAGTCAGTTTGATTTCTGTTCTGAATGTCTTGTGTCTTTTTTTTTATCAATTATTTACTTAGTTTACCGTTTGGTCTTGTCCACATTCTTGTGAATAAATGGCTCAGATATATCAGTGGCTTCAGCGGTAGAAAGGTCACACAGTGTTGCTCAGTCAGGTGGTCAGTGTCATGCCACTGACTGGAAGTTTGTGTGAGTTGGACTGAACAAACATGTCCCTCACTGGCTGTCGAAGCCAGATCTGATGTGGACACCCATACGTTCCACACCGCTGCAGTTACGTCACTATATGATACCTATTCTCTTATCCCCAAGTGAAACTGTGTCATGTGTTGTCCTTCAAATGTGATGTAGTCTGTTTTGTTCCTCTGGTTACACTGTAACCTGCGTCATTATTCCTGTGAAAACGACCGAAAAAAGGAAACCAGTTAATACCAGCTGTTTCCTGTTCTAATGTGAAGTGATTTTTTTGTCATTCTTACTTCATTTTCTCTAAGGATTTAGAAGTTGAGATTTGAATGGCTGTTCTTTATGTTGTGTTAATGTACATGTTCCAAAGACTTCCTTCTGCAGCCATTGTAAAGTATTTTAAGATGAAAAAACATGCTGCTGAACTTAAAAGTCAGATTTTAAGTTTTATTAAAAAAAAGTGCTGCAGATATATAAATTCCATTAGTGACCCGTTGTTCCACTGGGTCAATTTTTTTTTTAAGTCAAAATGTCTCCTTGTGAAAGGAAGTCTTTGCTCCGCCATAAAAGAATATGAAGCAGTGAGGTCAAAGAACACGTCTTGTGAGAAAGTTGTGAAAATACAAACTAAATATAAAACAGCTCAGAGGATAATTACAGTAATGACAATAACGTAGTAGTGAAAATATTTTGAAAAGAAACACAAATCAAGACACACAAAAAAGCTTTGATAGCGTCATGGGAAAATAAAATAGTAATAACAATAACACACACTAGGACACTGTACAAGATAAACATGGCAACAAATACAACAAAGGCAACATAAAATAATACATGCAATATGAAGTAAACATAAGAGGAGAGACAAAATATATAATAAAAACATATCTAATATAAACAACACAGAATATGGTCTTAATTTTTTTTTTCTTTTGTTTTTGCGTCATACTTTCACAATGAAGTTTTGATGTTACAAACTGTTGCTCAGTAGTAGAGACTGGATGTGAAAGTCATGTCCTATTAATGCATAAAAAAAATTATGAGAAGTAAGGGATGGAAAATGTTGGAGTACCAAAAAAAATCCACAAAATGTCAAACTGTAGTCACTTTGCTTAATCATGCTGTACTTTTTTATATATTGTTTGACAACTATGCGTGAAAACCAATGGCTGCCTGATAATCATATGAATAATTTTTATTTTAGGAGAAGGAATCTTTGGGTCTCATGTTTGGCAGGCGTCATTGGTTTATTTTTGGATCTGGAATGCTGTCCGTCCAAGAGGAAAATGTCATGTTAGTGAAAACAAAATAATAGACTTCAAAATGTCAAACTGTGGGAAAGTCAAGTTGATTCGTTTCCTACAAGCTGATGCCAGCTCAGGATCAGGAGGTGTGGTCTGCCACCATCATGTACATGTGTGTATTACCCTGTTAGTGTAAGGAAATGTGGTTTGCTGTAAGTGGGAATGCTACATAGTAATGACATTATCATTAATGTGAACCCTAATGACTTAAAAGCAGGATATGAGGTAGTCACCACAGGGCGGGGAGAGAGAGACTAGTGTGTGTGTTTAACTCCTCAGTGAGGTCTCAACGTCTTTTGTCATTTTCTTTGTTTTCATTCTTCTTTTTCTCGTTTGTTCTCAGTCCTGCAGTTAAGGCTCCAGCAAAGACGGACACGAGAGCAGCTGGTGGAGCAGGGCATCATGCCACGTAAGGACCATTAGTTAAATAACTCATTTTCAGTCATATCTTGGTGAAGTTTGTGTAATTTATCCCATTTTTTTTTTTTTGCAGCTCTCAAGAGCCCAGCGGCGTTCCATGGGCAGATTCGCAGCCTGGAGAGAGCAAGGGTGAGGCACACCGGTCCACATAGAATGCTAAATCTTTTAATTTAATTTGTTATAATTAAAAAATATAAATTTATCCTTTTTGTATTTGTAGACTGAGAACTTCTTGAAGCACAAGATTCGGAGTCGTCCAGAGAGAGCAGAGCTGGTCAGGATGCACATTCTTCAGGGTAAAAAAAAAACCCGAAACAGTCACAGTTTGCATTTATATTTCTTGTAAATCTGTACTAAGAGTTTCAAACTAAATAGTAAATATAGGAAATGCATTTGAAATTACAGAGACCGGAGCAGAACCTTCACTGCAAGCAACGCAGATGCGGCTCAAGAGAGCCCGATTGGCTGACAACCTGAATGAGAAGATCGCCCAAAGACCTGGTCCAATGGAGCTGGTGGAGAAGAACATCATTCCGGTGGATTCGAGTGTGAAAGAAGCTATCATTGGTAAAAGACTCAAGTTTAATTTTCAGTTAGAGCAACAGGGAAACGTCCTTGTAAAGTTGAAGGACCTAAACGTTGTTTCTTCTGGTAGTTGGCCAGATGAATTACCCTAAAGTGCTGGATGAAGACAGCTCTGAAGCCCTGTCTCCAGATCAGCCGGCCAGCCAGGAGTCTCAGAGCTCTGCCCCATCACCTGGAGAGACCAAAGCTCCAGAGACGCCCTCCCCTGCTCCAACTTCAACATCACTATCTACCTCCATGATGCAGGTGTGACATGGAACTTGCGATTAAAAGTTTATCCCTAACACATGAGAGCAAAGAATTTAGTTCTTTAACTCATTTCATCCCTTCCAGACCTTCCCCATCTCCAGCCAAGCAACATCAGAAATCACAAAACTGATTCCCGCCAGTGAGCTTCTGTCCAACCGCTCGTCTCTCATCGCTGCTTCTTCAAAACCAGGCCCAACACTGGTCAAAGTGAGTAGAACAAACCCATAAATTCAACTTTACTCTGTCTTTAGTAGGTTTATTAAGCCATGTGACTAAACATCTCCTCCAATTGTAGCAAAGTCAGCAGAAGACGCCTGGGGAAAAAAGTCGCAAGAAGGGCAAGGAGCCAAAGCCCAGAGTTAAGAAGCTGAAGTACCACCAGTATGTTCCTCCAGACCAGAAGCAGGAGGCCAGCGAGGCACCAATGGACTCTTCTTATGCTCGTCTACTGCAGCAGCAGCAGCTGTTCCTGCAGCTGCAGATCCTCAGCCAACAACAGCAGCACTACAACTACCAGACCATCCTACCAGCTCCACTCAAGTATGAACATCATACATTCATAACCATGATGCATATCTCTGAGATGAGTTAGTTACTACATTACATTACATCACGGCTAAAGTTAAAACAGAGAACTTAGAACTTTTTGTAATCTAAACTGAAAAAGTTCCCAAAATTCAGTGATTACCATCCAAACCCAGCATAAAGTGACAGTATGACCAATAAAAACCCTTAATGTCGCTTGAACATTCTGTAAAAAAACAAAAATTAAAGAGGAAGATACAATATTTAAAGTAAGCTTTAGAATAAAAAAACATATACAGTCATGGGAAAAATGATTAGACCACTCTTTCTTTAATTTCTTGTCCATTTCAAAGTCTGCTTCCTCTTAATCTACATTAATCTGGACAAATATAATCACAACAAAAAAGGCTCATGATTAAGTTTAATTTCAGAGCTGATTTCTGGCCATTTTGCATGGTTTTATTGACAGTGACAGAAATCACTTCCGTTCCTACATCACTAGCAATAACATTGTACTGACAAATACAGTGCTTTTAGTCATTGCAAGGGGCCAAATGTGGCCCGATTGCATGGTTTTGTGTTCATTGTTTCCCCCAGGTGATAAACCTTTAGTGGAACAAGGCATTAAGATGAACAAGGAATTGAAGAAAACAGCAGAGTGGTCTAATCATTTTTTCCATGACTGTACAGCAAGTTAAGCAAAATAAACAAATAAATAAAAATATTGCAGCCACAATATTGCACCAAACAGAAAATGAAAACAATGAATTAAATAAAATTGACTTCTTTTCTTTACTACTTTAATTTTAATTTTAAAAAGTCCTACCCATTCATTGGTGAATTTTAAAATTCAAGGCAGTGTTGGGCAAACTAAGGCCTGGTGTCTGAATGTGTCCCGGTTCTGCATTTTCTGCACAATATAACGATAATAGTTCAGCAGTTCTCAAAATCCAAGAATTCCAGCTGCTGTGTGCGTGCTCCGGGATTCTCTGCATGTTGACATCAACATCATTTAGCCTTTAATCCTACCTCCTTTCCTGGACAACCATACAAATATTTTAGTTTCTTGCACATGTCAAGTCGGCTGTTTTACTCCATTAAAACAACTAACAGGATGTTATTTCATCAGCATTAGTTTCTCCAAGATGTCCTCTCACACGGCTTGCACGACAGGGCTGTGTTTGATCCGTGCTTCCGTACTTTGGTCGCTTCAATGGTTTTGTTAGCGAAGCCCAGGATACTGGGCATGCAGTCTGCACATATTGAAGCCAGATTTCCTCTGTTTCCCCTGTACCTCTGTTACCAACCATCTCTACAACACTCCTTTGTCCACTTTACTTCCTCGTTTCTCCCTCTCTCTCCCCCCTCTCCCTTCTCTCGCTGTCTATCCATCTCACTCTCTGCAGACCTGTGGCAGAGGGTCAGAGCAGCACTGCCGGCAGCCTGCCGACCTCCATTGTCGTGTCACTTCCTACTGCTCCCGCGCCTCCTCCTCTACCCACGGCTCCTGCTGCGGCTCGGCCAAACAATTCACTGACAAACCGCAAGCCTGGAGTTCTGCCCGCCAACCTGGAGGAGATGAAGGTCTTGGAAGCTTTTTTTTTTTTTTTATTTCTGGCATCTTGACATCATAAGCAGTGCTGCATGCACGAGCAGTAAAAAAAAAATCTGTAATATTTATGAATCAAAATCAAAAGAAAGTAAATATTTAAAAGTTGGTTTAACTGATGAACAGCAGTTGTAACAATATTATGATGAGGTTGCATGTGTGTGTAAAGTGGAGAGTAGTTCTTGTAGTCTTAGTAGCTCAGCTGAATGTCTTATTCAGTCAGTCAGTTTTTTAATTCTTATATTTATTTTAAGTCGGCAGTGGTGGCCTAGTGGTTGAGGAAGCGGACTTTGGTCCATAGGGCTTCAGGTTCGAATCCACCAGCTGCCAGGTTGACACCAAGTTGCTCTGAGCATGGCATCGTCCAGATCCATGTAGTTTCTTGTGAGCTCATCACCCACAGGAAGTCTCACAATGTGGTGCAGTGTGATTTGGGTGGCGCCGGCTGCCCCTGCAACCCAGCGACGGACAAGCAGAAGAAAATGAATGAATAATCTTTATTTTAAATACTTTTATGTAAAAGATCTTAAGAACACTAGTTCATTGTTCCTGAAACATTTTAATCTTATTTTAAAGGTAGCCGAGCTGAAACTGGAGCTGAAGCTGCGCAGTCTTCCTGTGTCCGGAACTAAAACTGATCTCATCGAGAGACTCAAACCATTCCAGGATAACTTCAGCACTGCTGCTCCTCCCACCATACCTCCTTCCACTACCACCTCCATCCCCATGGACATCAGCTCTGCTCCTACTGCTGCCAGTACCAGCCCTGCTATGGTCCATCCAGTCCAGCAGGTGGCTTCCGAGAGCATGAATGCCACACCACCAGTGTCACCCATGCCCAATGAAATCTCCAACTTCCAGCAAGATGTTGGCATGCAGCAGGCACCACCAGAAGCACCAGTAGTCATCAGCTCTGGCTCATCAGCTCAATGGTCCGTTCTATCTGCTCGTGTGCCAGAAGAAAAGGACAAGAGGCTCCACGAGAAGGAGCGGCAGATCGAGGAGCTGATGAGGAAGCTTGAGCAGGAGCAGAAGTTGGTGGAGGAGCTGAAGATGCAGTTAGAGGTGGAGAAGCGAGGACAGGGTGGTGGATCACCAGACTCTGTTAGCCTATCTACTAAACTCGGCGCCCTACCCACCATGAACCTCAGCTCCGCTGTCCTAAATCAAAATGTCATAAAAGTAGAAGGAAGTGTTTTGTCGAACTGTTCCTCTCCTGCTGCTTCTATCTCTAATTCAGTCCTAGGATCTCAGACTCTCACACCTCCTCCTCCAACTGTGGTAAAGCTGGAGGACGTGACTGTTGCTGCTGGAAAGCCCATCAAGCTCCAGGCTCCAACTCAGCTCATCACAAAGAGCCAGCACCAAGCTCCACCTCAAATGAGCTCCAGCCCTCAGCAGAGGAGTCCTAAACTCCAGACGCAGCCCCAGTCCCAACCGACGGCCTCTGGTCTGCAGCAGTTCTTTATTAGTCACCAAGGTGGAGTGTCTCAGATGCTGGGTCAACCCCAGACCCTGTTAACTACATCTGGACAACCTCAGACTGTGCTGACCTCTACTGGCCAGGCTGGGACTCAGATCCTGCTCCCAGTTTCACTGCCCAACAATGCTTCAGCAATCCAGTTGCCAAGAACCAATGTCAGTCTGCAAGTAAGTCAAAAATGTTTAGATGACGTAATGGTCTGATTAATATTTCTGAGTGACAGAGCCTAATATATGGATTAATTATGTTTCATCTTCATTAAAGCCTGTCCTGCAGGCCACAGCCTCAACTCCAGGTCTGGCCCAGGCTTCAGTTCCTCAGCTGCAGAGCACAAACATGGAGACAACTTCCAGCCAGCAGCTAACTAACCACAATTCATTGTTACAGGTAAGTCATGTAACAAAACTTCACACAATTAATTTTGAAATATACCATGATTTGGACATTTTTTATGTGATTTACTGATATATCACTTTCTCTCACTCGTCGACAGACTCTGACAGTGTGCAATAATACGACTGGCTTAGAGAACAAGAGAAGAACGGAGATGAATCCTCAGTGTTTCCTTGGAAGGTCTCCTGAAAACAAAGTCTCTCCACAGGCTTCACCCAATCACCACATAACTAATGGACCACTAAACAAGGTGACGCAGTAGACATGGTTATAATAGTAATTGTGAATGTTTGGGTGAAAAAAAGTTACCTGTCTGTCGTTATTTACACCCTATTTTTCCCTCAATATGTTTTTCTTTAGTCTCCTTCTCCTCAGCCAACCTTTATCCTCCAGCCCACTTCCCTTATGACACAGCCACCAAAGACCAGAGAGCCTCCCCGCTACGAGGAGGCTGTGAAACAGAGCCGCAACATGCACATCAACAACGCACCACAGGTAAAACACTGTCCAGATGTATGTATTAAAGTATGTCTACTATTCACTCACTGAGTATATCATTCTGGCTTTTCTGGAGACACATGTAAAACCAACTTGATAGACTAGTTCTGATTCTGAATGTCATCCTGTGTCAGGTCCCTTCAGCAACCAGTCAACAAATGGACGACCTGTTTGACATCCTCATCGAGAGTGGAGGTGAGTTTGTGACGTAGTGAGTACATAGATGTAACCATTGACTGTTCATAAAAAGGACTAGGGCAGATATAGTCAAAGTATGGCGCAGTGAGCAATCATTTGTGATAAGAATTATACCACCAATTTGTCAAAAGCAAAGACATTTATTAAAATGCATCACTTACAATACAGTTTTTTTTTTCTAAATTTGTCCTTTGGTAGGATTAGATTCTGATGCAAAATTTGTCTCGAGGATGTTGATGGAGAAGTACAGTGAGGGTCCGAAGGAGCTGCGTTGTGTTTTTTGGATTTAGAAAAGGCTTATGATAGGGAGGAATTGTGGTTTTGTCTGAGGAAGTCAGGAGTGGCAGAGAAGTATGTTAGATTGGTGCAGGATGTGATTGGACAATGATGTTTACAGATGACATTGTGATCAGGAATGCTGCGATTAGGGGGACAACACAGATAGGAAGGTTTGGAGAAAAGGATAGAGAGGCCAGATTGAGATGATTTGGACATGTTCAGAGGAGGGACAGTGGAGACATTGGTAGAAGAATGATCCTAGAGATGGAGCTACCAGGTAGGAGACAAAGAGGAGATGGATGGACACAGTGAGGGAGGACATGGAGGTAGTTGGAGTTAGAATTCAGGATACAGAGGACATGGAAAATGTTGACTCGTTGTGGCAAACCATGAAAGCCAGAAGGAGAAGAAGGCCATTAGTACGATGATTTTTTTTGTATTATTAAATGTTACGCAGATTTTTTATTTGCAATAAAAGACATGTTTATCGGACATCTTTATCCTGCTGTTTTCTAGAAATCCCACCATTTATCAACCAGGACTCTCCTGTGAGTCTCAGTAAGACTCTCCCAGTCACAGCCAACATCACCACCCTGCCTGTTAACACCGTCCTCTCCAGACCCCCACCTCAGATTCATTTGGCCCCGCCTCCCACTCTGAGCCCAATGGTTGATCCCAGTCTGCACAGCCTGTCCTCTCTGGCCACTGACAATCAGCTGGAGGCATTTTTGGAAAGAACACTGGCAGACACATCTCACACCACTGACCTGCGGACCCAGGGTCTGATGGAGGAGCTTCATGCCCAGCTGATGGACCAGCAGCCCTACTCACCTATGGACACATCAGATCTGTCTTTCTGTGATTCTTCCTCTCCTCCGTCTTCAATAAACATTGGTCTGTCTGACCCGGTTCTGGACAATATGGAATGGCTGGACATCACCATGCCCCCCAGTTCTGCTGGAGTTCTCACCCCACTTGGAATACCAACGGACTTCCTGGACACCCAGGATCTTCCTTTGCACTGGGACTGACAGGTCAGAGAAGGGACGAGGAGGCGGCTGAGTATCTGAGCCAGGAGCTGAAGAAAGGGCGCTGGCTGTTAAGGTCATTCATTTAACATATTTAAGGGAAACAAAAGGAGAAAATTGAACATTGTCAAAGTCAATGGATCATCTTCCACATCTCCAACCACACTACAGTATAGACGTCAGCTGGGCAGCGCTCTGGTGGAGCTAAAAATACGAGCAGGAGTTTGCACGGCTCTAAAAGGGGGCAGAATATTATCACAAAGGGAAAAGATTAAATTTGAGACGATTCAAAGGAACACGTGGAAGACAGAAGTCCAATGAAGACTGTAAATACTCATCACACCGCACAAAGACATTACACTGTTTACAGAGATTAGGACTTTTTGTCTTTGTACTGTGTCAGTGCAACAACACTTACTACATATACCCTCAAGAGTATTATCTTTAAAAGCCTCTAACCATCTGAGACTCACTGTGCCGTACTGCATGGCGGTTGGCATTCGCAGTGAAAAGCGATAGCAGATTAAATCAAGTCCTGATTTAGAGACAAGTTTGAGGCTGGTTACTGTAGCTTCAACCAATGACAACTCCACAACTCAGAATAGACTTATTCCAAGCTTTTCCAGGAGTTGCTGGATGGTCAAATAAACATCCCACCTGAGAAGCCAAGCTGTCTGAAGCCCATGTACTCAAAAAGTACATGCTTGCTGACCGTTCTGATAAATGCTGTATCAGATGTGACTCTTCATTCTGTGCTCTTGACTCATCAAGTCGCAGGATGATAAACCAACGAGTCCTTACGAACAAAGACTGGACTCCAGTCGGACGTGGACGACGACAACGACGGGTGGCAGCTCTTCCGTCAAAGCGAGAGCTATGCACTAAGGGGCCAAGGGATCAAAATACTCTGCGCCTTTATTCCACCTAGTGGGATAAAATGTGAATCACAGGCGTTGATATTAAGATGGTTTAGATCAGTGGTCCCCAACCACTGGCCCGGGGACCGGTATCGCCCCCCCTGGGTATATTGGAAATAATGTTTCTTTTCGGCCGCATCTGGCTATTACCTACACGGCTAGGATTCCATCATCAATAATGCAACTATATTTGATTAGGAAATATTTTCTCAGTGAAGCCGACAACAGTAAACTCAAAATGACGCAGAGTCATTGATACAAGATTCTAACCTTGTATACCGGTCTGGTAGCAGTAAGTTATAGGCTGTGTGCATTTGAGAAATCCTTGTTGTGCCCATGCACAGTTAATTCGGGTAGGAAGATTTTATAGGTAGGACAAAATTTCAGAACAGCGGAAGTTTTATTTTATTAATCTACCACAGCTCAACCACCGGTCCGTGAAAATAATACGAGGCATTTAACCCGTCCATGGCGCAAAAAAAGGTTGGGGAACACTGGTTTAGATCAATAATGGCTCCAATTATATCAGAGTTAAATGCAGTGTTTAGCCAAGTCTCTCTTACTTTGAATGTAAACTTTATGAAAGATCAAAACAATAGGACATAACTTACAAAAGTTGGCAGCTTTCTCTTGGGCCTGATGGTTGAACCTGACCTGAGGCAGCGTTAAGGGAACAAATACGGTTTCATAGACACCGAGACATGAGTCTGTACGATTGTTAGTCATATCAAGAAGAAGAGCTTTACTATCAAGATTCCCTGCACTTTGTGTGTGTATGTGTGTGTTTTGTGTGAAAGAGAGAAACTAATGGAACACTAGCCAACAGATATGACCATTACAATTCCCTGTGGCTGATACGTTAAGGCTGCTTTTCCAGCCTTGTTATCTGGAGACCAAGCCTCAGTTTGAGGATCGATGTTCTGAAACGAGGAGAAACAGTCTGATAACAGTCTGTTAATGCATCGGCTACTCACTCTGTGTATGTGTGTGTGTCAGTGAAAGAATAAGGCATGTTTGTGTGAATGTAAATGTATAGTTGTGTGTCTTGCATGAACCTTTGTGCGTCTCCGTGTGCACGATTGTCGTCGCGTTATTTCTCCAATTCCTGAGCTTTCAGATTGCTGAAGATGTTTGAGCAACATTTCCTAGATAAAGGGAGCTTATTGTATTTAACATAAGAGGGAAAATTAAGCCAATTCAGTGGATCCCCTGTTTTGTGTTAGGACAGCTGTTGAGCCCTCTACATTGATACATTTAGCTTGAAACTGGTGCGGATATAAAATATAATTACCATTCATAACAACCATAACAAAACGATAATAGATGTAGGTAGTTATTCATGTTAAAAAACCTAGAAAAGCAAAGTAGTTATCCATCCATCCATCTTAATCTGCTTATGTGGAGCTGGATTGCGGGGGCAGCATTCGGAGGGATACCCGGACTTCGCTCTCCCTAGACCAGTGGTTCTTCACCTGGGTTTGATCAAAACCTAGGGGTTCGGTAAATCGGTCTCAGGGGTTTCGTGGAGCCTCTGGCGCAAAGGTCAAGACACCGTGGAGGTCAAGATTTGGTGAATGCGCATATGAAACTGGTGGGGTTCGGAACCACTGCCCTAGACACTTCCTCCAGCTCATCTAAGAGGATCACGAGGCGTTCCCAGTTCAGCCAGCGTGCCCTGGGTCTTCTTTTTGGTCTCCTCCCAGTGGGACATGACCCAAACACCTCCCATATGAGGCGTCCAGGGGGCATCCAATGTAAATGCCCAAGCCACCTCAACTGACTCCTCTCGATGTGAAGGAGCAATGGCTCTACTTCGTTAGAGCCGTACCTTATCTCTAAGGGAGCGCCCTGCCACCCTACGGAGAAAGCTCATTTCCGCCACTTTTATCCGGGATTGCGCTCTTTTGGTCATGACCCGAAGTTCATGACCATAGGTGAGAGAAGGAAGCAAAGTAGCATTATCAGTTAAAGTAAAGTTAAAATATCTTTAGAATGTCCCTACGAAGAATGCCATAAAACTTTTATTTGGCCTACACCAGGGGTTGCATCCCACACTTTGGGAACCACTGCATTGACTTTTCCTAAGAAGGGAAATTTTGGCTATTTTATGGTGAATGTAATAAGCTCCCGGACTAAACTTTTAATCCTTTGAGAGCTTTTGACGGCTATCGTACTGTTTAAACTTGTTGTTCAGTTTTGTTTGTGCTAATGTCAAACACGCACAGACACCTGTGTCCTGCTAAAGCCAAGGTAAATACTCATTGTGTATTTTTTAAGAGGATTATATCACGTCCCACATACAATCACCAATCATCCCAAAATAATGATTTACTATCTTTATCTAAGTATTGTACGTTTCAAAGCGGGGAGGAGAGGGTGGTGAGGGTTAACTTTATAGCACTTTGAAATGAGATTGCATTTTCCTACGTCTCCTTTTTTTTCGTCAGTTAATCTGCAGTTAACCACTTTATGGTGGACACTAGAGGGCGCTTGTCTCCTTTGTGACATGATGGCACATGGTCAGTGGCAATTGTAGGTTCTTCAGGGTCATTTCGTAGACGATAAAAGAAGGTGAATTAGGTGATGTCACTTTTGATATTTTTTGCTGTTGGTTTAAGCAATAATGTGGAAATCTTAGCAAAAAATAATTCTGAGAACTGTTTGGATGTACCCAAACTCACCACGCTGTCATTGTTCTGTTTTTTGTTTTTCTATAAAACGTGTCCACTGTATCTGATGTGTTTTTATTTTTCGCACAATGCTGTAAATGCCTAGTACTAGTGGATACACCCATATGTGTATCTCGTTGACAAGTTTGTGTCTTTTAAGGCTTTTGTATGATATGTGATCCTTTTAATGCCAAAAGGCAGAGGAATATATTACTCTGTATTGTTATTTTTTAAGAAGAGGGAAAAAAACACGTTACCTTGATTCATTGTTTGTGTAAAATCTGACTTTTTGAGGGGCCTCATATCTGACATGCACAAACTTCTTAGCTGCAAAAAAAAAAAATCTGAACAATTGACACTTTGACGATGTGACACTACTCACTTTTGGCTGTTGTGGTTACTGATTAGACAGATTAAGCAGAATTATAAGGCAATAAGAGCAGCTCTGCCTTGGCATTTACTGTACTGTAAGTCAGATCCTGCCTTGATTTGTATTAATGTAGGAGCCTTTAACTGCATACACAGTAATATATGAGTTTAAAAGCACTTCATATATGAATGGTTAGGTATTGAATAACCCACTGATGTAAAGAGGTCTGTTGATCTGTCAGCCTGAAGCTTCTGTCACATGAACACTGTACATCGTCAGCTACCGTTCACATTTTGAGTCAGCTATTAGACATTTGTTGTTTTTCTTCTTCCATATCCACCATCCATGCCATGCCTCTTGTTGTTTATAATGCCATATGTTTTGCACATTGTGTATATATTTATATAAATGCAATGCATATTTTTATACATGTGTAACATCCATGGGCTCTCTATTTTGTAAATACTCAAAAGAAGATGTATATAAGTACTGAATGCCTTTATGTGTCAATTAAATTCAGTGTACTGTGATTGGTCTTCTACATTTGGTCTTCTACGTTTGCAGGATTTGAAATGCATATATATTGTATATGTTTAAAAATATCTATACATATATTTACACAAACATTATGAATTATGACTATATATGTGTATATATGTATATATATACACACATATATACGTGTATATATATATATACACATATATACGTATATATGTATGTGTATATATGTATGTATGTATACGTATATATGTATATACTGTATATAAATCACTGTAAATATATATGTTTATATATGTATGTATATATATATTTATATATGTATATATGTACATATATGTATGTATATATGTGTATATATACATATGTATACTTTTTTAAGAAGATCCTGCTGGATGAAGACCAACTCAGACAGAATGTGCATCTGCGAGAACATCTGGATTAGACATGGACAGAGATTATTTTATTTTTAGGAGTTAGGTTTACAGTGATTTAATTGTATTGAATTGTATCACCGTGTGTCAAAATACATAAACGCCATTGTGGAGACGTCTGTGTAGGTTCTCAGTCTGGACGACTCTCATCCAAAAGGCTTCTTCAGTTCAGACCTGAGGAAGTCTCTTGGTTTAAAGGTGAAACGTCAGAGTTTCCCTGTCATGGAATGAACATCTAAAGCTATAAAAACAGAGAAATACCTCACTGAAACCATCATTTCGTGTTGCCGAATGTGTATTTTACAATAGCAGGACCTAAAGTAAGGGACTGTGACCTAAATTTCCAGTGCCTTCTCTACAGCCAATAGTATTATAAGATTTTGACCACGTGACAACACAGGTGCGGTAGAGCGGCAATTACAGATTTTGTCGCTACGGTAAAACGTGAAGAAAATAGGCAGAAAACGCTACTAAAGTAGATTTTGTCGAAAGGTAAGTCATTTGTTTGTTCTTTTAATAGTTTATATTATACAGTGCGAAGTAAATGTGTGTTTTTTACCCGTTTTGACGAAGAAATGTCGAATTTCGGGACTTTCGAGTTGGAAGAAAAACCGTTAAGACGTTAAATAAACCAACAAGGGTAAATAAACGCCAACAATGTCAGAATTTCGATATGAAATAAAAAAGTAGTCAAAATAATGACGTTCAGATTGAGGGGACATTACAAAATTGTGACACCAAACGGAAAGCTGTAGGTCATGTAGCGCGCTACAAGCTAAAAACATACGTTAGTAATGGAGGCTGTTGACAAACCCTCTTCCTGTTTTTTTTTACATGTTTTTCTATGGAAAATAACAGCCTAGGACTGAGTCTGAGTGTGACTGTCCAGGTGACAAAATCCTCCTGTAGAGACACATTGCGGGAGCAGATGACAAAAACCTGTTGACGGACAGGACGGTGAGTCCTCAGATGGCTCATTGTCGTAGGTTTAGTCTTGAGTGGACTGATATCATCGGCTTAAGAACCAACTGTTACAGCATAGATAACAGATAGTATCTATGGACATCAGCAGAAAAAACATCCCAACAAGTAGGTCCATTCATAAGATGAGGTGGGATTAAATGGAGCTGGTCTTACAGGTCAGAGCAGCTGGAAAATGAAGTAAGATTTGTAGTCATGTCAACGATACAGCCTAAAGTGAAGTAACAATTCGTTAAGAATGCGTTTAGTTTAAAATAATAAGTCCATTTGATTCCATTATGTTGTTTTTTTTTACCCTGAACTGATTGTTTTTGTATCTTTTATACTTGTTAGTCGGCTAAAGTGAAGGGAAAGGTTTATAGGACAGTTGTGAGACCAGTCTTGATGGATGGATTAGAGACACTAGAACAGGTAGAAGACAGGAGACAGAGCTGGAGGTGGAGGAGATGCTGAGATTCTCTTTAGGAGAGACAAGGGCCCGATAAACAGAATAGGCTAAAGGGCTTTGTATTACCTCCTTCTTTTGGTTTCGTCCCCTTTTTCAGGGGTTGCCAGTTACATTTTGTTGTCTCGCATTATTGATTTGGCCAAAGTTTTACCCCGGATGGTCTTCCTGACGAACCCTCACCATTTATTCCGGCATGGGACCAGCACCAAAAACACTAGCTTTTGCTCCCTAGTGGCTAAAATATTGGGTGTTTAATGTCTATAAAAAATATGCTACCACCTTTATAACAGGGGGTAGGAAAATATTATGAGGATCAGGAACAGGAATGAGGTGATTAGAGGGACAACAAAGACAGGAAGGTTTGGAGAAAAAGCTAGAGAAGACAGATTGAGATGGTTTGGACATGTTCAGAGAAGGGACAGTGGATACATTGGTAGAAGGATGATCCTAGAGATGGAGCTAGGTAGGAGACAAAGAGGAAATTGATGGATGCAGTGAGGGAGGACATGGAGGTAGTTGGAGTCAGAGTAGAAGATGGAAACAGGGGTATAGATGCAAAAGGATGGTTCACTGTGGCAACTGCTGTAAAATGGACAGGCCTAAAGGAGAAGAAGATGATTTGTGTTGGTCTTTGTGAGCAAATCATCAATAGCAAATCAACAAAGAGATACCTGTACTTTTTAGTAGTCCTGTGTTGCTGGATGTTGGTGATGGTTTTCATGGACTAATGAGCCTGGTGGGGCTGTTAGATGTCCGGTGGGGCCGTTGGTGGCCTAGTGGTTAAGGAAGTGGACTTGGGTCCACAAAGCCCCCGGTTCGAATCCCCCAACCGCCAAGTTACTGCTGAGGTGCCCTGAGCATGGTCCACACACACTGCTCACTACGGTGATAGGTTAAATACAGAGGCATAATATCCCGAGTACTAAAAATAATAATAATAAAATTATTATCAAATAATAATCATTGAATTTATAGAAAATCCTGCATTCCTCTGGTTCCACCTTGCAGTATACCTCTTGGTGTAAGCATACATCCACACATGCCACTTTTTGGGGAACACTGCCCAAGATGAACAGAAGGACCTGGTGTGGCTGGCATCGATGGTAGAAGTTCTCGTGGTGAAAAGTGGTCAAAATACCATGAAAACAACAGTACAAATCAGTACTTTCCACTCTAGTTAGTCGTTTACATTTCTGTTAAATATTATCCACGTGTTTTAGACGTATATTTATTTAGACTCGAGGCATTTCATATAACGATACTGATTTGACATTACACGACCTGTCAACTAGATGGCAGTATATCCTAAGGGATTATATGACATGGACTCCTCAGTTCGCCGTCCTCCTTTAACCGGCGTGCTGTCAGTGACTGTCCTCTGTCTTCAACAGCACTGACGAGACCCAGCAGAGACAACCGTGATGTCTCGGTTTATGAGGAAAATGTGACACATATTAGGGATTTGTGTGATTTCTTTATTGTGGCTCGTTCGCGTCTCTTTGTTTTTCATGGTACAATAGTCAAACATTCACTTGTCAGTTTACAATATTTGTGCCACCGCAAAGAAATCTGCACATTTTGTTGTGGCGCACGAGTGCATGTGAAAGGAGTTCTCAGCGCAATAAATTACACGTTCATTAAAAGGACGGTAAAAAGGAAAAAAAAAAATCCCGATTGTTTTGTACAAATCATGAGAAATTTGAAAAGGACTTGGTGACATTTACATTTACTGTAACCACAGTGTGGACAGAGAAATTGAAGACTGGATGTTGACGTCAATCTAAAGTCCTCGGGACAAGATGTAAACGTGAGATTATTGGGGACAGACAGGGTTGTGGCGAACAAGTACAAAGCCTGGGAGACCTGGTGAAGACCACAGCCTGGAGTAGAGCCTTAAAACAGAGGGTAGGAAAATATTATGGGTAGCAAAATACTTCAGATCAGAACCCACATTAGAGGGGAAAAAAAATCGGCTTCTCAAGGGACTTGTGTCCGTCTACCTGCAGTAATTTGACATGATATGAAGGGTCTCATCCTGGTAATTAGCCCTCAGCCTCAGAAGATGTTAATCCGGCCCTGGTGAGAAGTATGGACAAGATCAGGAATGAGATCATTAGAAGAGGGACAATGTAGAAAGGAAGGTTTGGAGAAATGGCTAGCAAAGGCAGATCGAGATGGTTTGGACATGTTCAGAAGAACGATTCTTGAGATGGAGCTACCAGGTAGGAGACAAAGAGGAGATTGATGGATGCAGTGAGAGAGGACATGGAGGTAGTTGGAGTTAGAGTTAAAGATGGAGTTAGTGAAGATGGTTATCAAAAAAACTCATTGAAATCTTTGATTTTATTGCAAATATGATCCTGACAAATGTCAACAGACTCCTACAAAGACTGAATGACTCTCAAAGGTTTCAGTATAAAGTGATTCTCTGTCACAGTTTGTAAGATTTATTTTAACTGTTTTCAATACACCTGGATTGATTTCTTAAGTATGCGTGGAAAATCATGATTTTTGCCAAAATCTATGTAAAAAAAAAAACATTAGAATATTTAAACTACTGTCAGGTGTTAAAATCACTGCGTCTGTGTGATTTGGCAGTGGCTACAGATTGATTCTGTTTTTTAAATGTCAACACAATTCAGACTGAATTATCCAACACTATCAACTGTGATGTTAGAACTGGGAATAGACAATTTGCTCATTTTCCTACGAAACACGTCTTCAGGTGCTTCATTAAGAGACTTGTATTAAGACACAACAAATCTTACAGCAGGTCTTATTCCTGTCTTCCCTGATGTTAAGATCTCCAAACTGCTGACACTGATGACCATTGTTAAATAAACCCTCAATCAGGACAATAATACATAAAACTGTGGAAGGAAACGCACCACTAGATGTCTTAGTTAACAAGCCGACCACAAACACTACCGTTCATATTAACTGTACTGCAGATGGAGAAGTCAACTACATCAGTGTCCCCCAACCTTTTTTTGCACCACAGACCGGTTAAATGTCTTTTACTGTTTTCACGGACTGGTCGTTAAGTTATGGCAGACAAATACCCCTTAGTAAAATCAAATGTATGTTCTGAAATATTTTCCTACTTATAAAATCTTCCTACCCAAATTACCTGTGCATGGACACAACAAGGATTTCTCATGTGCACACAGCCTATAATTTTCTGCTACCAGACTGGTATAAAAAGTTAGAATCTTGTATTGTTGTTGTCTTCACTGAGGAAATATTTCCTAATCAAATATAGTTGCATTATTGATGATGGAATCCTAGCCATTCTATTGGTCAGTTCTTTTGTTGATATGGGTATGGATCAAGTGGAAGTAATAGACAGATGGGGACAAAAAGAAACATTATTTCTCTGTGGCCCAATTCATCCACGGACCGGTACCGGGACCCCAACCCAGTGTTTGGGGACCACTGATTTAGGGTTCAGGATTTTTGACCTTATTTCCTATTTTCTTTGAAAACCTTTTCTTCACAGTGTGGGCTGCAGTTGCATCAGGATATGAATCAGCGCCACCTGTGGCCCCAGAGGTTGTCAATAGAATAGGAATTCAGCAAAATGCAAGGCCAAGAGGTATGTTTTTATTTTTTATGTTGCTTATTTATGGCTAATTTATCAGGTGCATCACATTTATGCACTACACACACACACACACACACACACACACACACACACTTTTTGTCTGTCTGACATTCAGTGTGAATAATACTAATTGTTTTCTTGTACAAGTGTCAGACACCAGAATAGATCAGACATTTTATTTTATGATACAGGCTCCATCCATACAATGGAAGGCAGCACCACCTAGAAGACATGCAGCTATAAATTATCTAAGTTTGTTAGCAGGGCTGAGTGGCTCCTCCACTCTTTGGAGTTGTTTTTCCCGTGTGGTGCCCTGTGGCACTTTAGTGTGGTTTCTCCAGAGAGGCATAAATTTGGCTCTTCAAGGCTTCCTGAGAGTGAAATACCACTGTCTGTCTGCCTTTGCATGCTCAGACTGGGGGCTTTAGGCTCCTTCTGCGGTGCTTCTGTCTCTCTCTCTCTCTCTGTATATATCCTCTGGTGTGGGACAGACTGCTGCTCGGCCCTCGCGACGTCCACTGACCCCGCGGTGCAGATTTTCTCACGGCCTGAAGTATGCTACACGCTCGGCTCCCAAGTCAATATTCTCCCGAGGGCAGGCAGGTGCTCGCAGCCCGCAGGGTCACCAGCAGGTTGTGTCACATGTCTCAGCGTATGAGGACACACTCTTGGAGAGGTGATGTGAAGAGGTGGAGGTTCACTCCAGTGTCTTTAAACTCCCTCCCCGGTTCTTTAAGGCCCCAAAGTTTTTTGTTTCTCTTATTACCTCACGGCTTTGAGGAATCACTACGTCAAATACTAAACAAGGCACTTATGTTGTCACCGTTCTCTCTCTCCCATTGTTATCTTTAAAGTACTGTCTCTACGCATGTGATGGATTTATGTTTCTGTACTTTTCTGTCTTGTGATTCTCACAGACAATTAATGAAATACCAGGTCACAAACCATACAGTCTTTTCAAGTTGTTAATGATTGTTTAAGCAACATTTTTCACATAAGGTATCAACATTTAAACATTTCTACGTACAAATGTCATCTTTGTCTCGGGGCATTTGTGACTAAATAATGAAGTAAATAATTTACTTCTGAATTAAAGGTTATGGGGCTCAAACATGTCAATGTCCCCAAGGCCTATTTCTCAGAGACGTGGGAAAGGAAGAGAATCATGTAAAAGCAAAATTCCTTTCATTGTGACATCAAAGTGAACAGTGGGCAGCTTTGATATTGATTATTGTAAGTAATTGTTCACACGTATTGATATCCTTTAACGAATTAATGGCTTTATTTTTCATTTGCCCAATATTGGATGACGTGGGCCACACTGGGAGAGAAATGGCAAACTCTGTCTCAAAAGGGTCGGACATGAAGACCTAACCTCCTCCGTGTGTGGCACAGTAAGCTACACCACTTTTATTTCTGTCAGGAAAAGCCACACTCGGTTCATCTCCACCCGGTTCTGAACCAGGGGGACGTGCCCCCTCCTAGAGGCAAAGAGCTACATTATTCTGTATGCCATGTGATGGCGTGCTGGGGTTAATTGCATCATTTCTGTCTTTGAAGTCATCAAAATTCCCTTCTCATGCTAGAAAAGCAGCAAAGAATTGCTACGTCAAATAACTGAAACGTGATTCCTATCTTTTACAAACTTCATCTTCTTTGAAGTGTTCTATCTGAGCGATGTTACCGCGTCAAGACTGCTGCAGAACGCCAATGAAAAAAAAAAACCCACGGGTCCGCCTGTACTGTCACTGTCCCCAAAAGTCAAAAATGTTGTCTTGGAAGCGGATCAATCTGTGCATATCTGATTGATGCTTCAGCTGGGCGAAATACTCAACAGCGTCCAGAGCATTGTGAGGCTGTTGGCACCACTCTCAATTTGAATTCTTTCTGCACTAAGTGGCATGAAACTGGGTTATGACACTCATGTGGTATCAGATTTGCATATTAGACCCATGAAGTGGCATTACAGGTTTTGTCGGCTGCTGGGACTATCATTACTTTGTCACCACTGGGTGGTTTGTGTACTCACTTGTGGTATATTTCTGCTGACGTGAAGCCGACATCAAAGCGCTCCGTCCGCTCCCTGTCACAGGTTTTGCCAAAATAAATTCCGAATCCAAAGTTACAAATACCACATTAAGCGCCACCAGTTCCTTATCTGGAAGGAACTGGTAGGTTAAAATAGTCGTAAGAACAAAAGGAACCGCATCATTTCAAACCAGGTGTGTATTTGCATACATTTTTAACTGTATTGTTTACCCTCAAAAGATCAATTTTCATTCATTATATATATTAAATCCGGTCAAGTAAAACCTATCAAACAGGGCACTTAATGAAGGAAAGGGAACACAAGATCTGTGAGACATGTCCACAGATGTTATTGATGTTTTTTTGACTCATTTACATTGTTCCAAATCCCAAAACTGAGATTAAGTCTTTTCCTCATAGTATACTCATTAAACGAAACAAAACAAAACAAAATAAAACAGCAGAAAGTAATTATCAACATGTGGGAAATTGAAGCCTAGCGAGAGCCGTAAACCAAAAACCTTTCAACTTTAATCAACATGGAAAAATAAAAACAAAAACAATCATTTCATGAACCGTCTTTTACTGTTGACTGGTTCTGCCACTGTTTTTAACCCTTGTGTGCTCCATCGCATCTTCATGTGTACTGTTTATTCCCGCGGCTGATTTACATCTCGTCCCAGGACAGAGTATGAATGAATGAATATCAGGAAAATTTGGCAAAAGCTTCCAAGTACGGGGGCATGCACACGCATGTATTTACAAATGTACTTATGCATGTACACACGTGTACCCAGAAACAGAAGAACACTGAGTCTATGTGACCAGTGGGTTGAGTGTCTAGTACTATTACGCGGGTATGGCCCCAGTGGGCCATAATTAAAAACTGCCATAAAGTCATGGGCCAGGCTGGATATTTATTGAAAAATAAACTGTAATTATTTCACCTTATCCTGGGCCCCCGCCATATCAGTGGCTACTGCAAAAAAAAAAAATTGATAGGGCCTCCTAGTGGCAGGAGCCCCAAACAACTGCCTGCCCATCACCAGGTGCCACCCCTGAGTAATTTTTGATTTTTGGGATATTGGCCTTTATCTATAGCCTTTCCAGATCCTTTTAATGTAACAGACCTACAACAAAAAAAAATCCAAAATGTCTGTGCTATAGCAATGCATCACTTGTACTACAAATTCCGCTAGTATTTAAGCCCCATATACTGGTGGGCCAACTCTAGTACACATTTGATATGGTCTTGCGGCCCAAACATAATTACACTGCGTGCCAGATATAGTCCCCGGGCCTGAGTTTGACACCTGTCTATTTAGACCCTGGAATTAGTTATTAGACGCAGTATCAAACAACGATATAAAGTTGTGTAGAAATATTTTCGAATGGAAAAACTGTTTTTGAAACTTACAACATTGCTCGGTTCATAAGTACGTGAGGAACAATCTGGTTCTCTCCTAGTGTTTTTTTGTGTTTTCACAGCCTGGTTCTTCACAGTGTTCATCTGTTGGTTCTTAGGTCAGAACCCACGGGTCCCCGGAGGCCCATAATTGGCCCCGTTAGTGATGTTCTTGTTTGCTGGGCTCTTGCGGCTTCTCCAACAGTCTCAGCCTATGGTAAGCCCCTCCCCTTATTACCATTCAGTCAAGATGTGCTTACTTTGTAGGGAGGCCAATCACCAATTCATTTCCCAAAGCCTCAAGAGGTTCAAAAGCCAAGTGCATAATTGGCCCCTAAATCAATCTGCAAATTTGGTGGTATCCCGGCTGCAAACACTTGGCCTGGAATCATTTATTTACCACCGATGGCTCTGTGTCTCATAAGAGTTGCACACAGAAGGTCTGCAGTGTCCTGGAGGGAAGTGACACTGGAGTCGGCGAAGATACATTCAATTATGGTGCCGCGGTTTCACTTATATTTCTGCCGTCGCCCGGGCTCAGATTGGGCCATTTGTTTCAGCCTTCATGGGTTGTTATTGTGTTCTCCGGTGGTTCCGAGGCCACACAGAGAGAGTTCTGGATCTGAGAGAGGTTCCACCAACATCACCTCCCCTCAGTCACAGTCCATCTTCATAAACTCCGGTCGGCTGCTGATGTGTGTGAGAGACACACAGACGTTCAGTGCAGACAGTGCGGTTTTGCTGCAGTGTCACCTTGAAAGACAGACAAACGGAGAGAGAGAGAGAGAGGGAGACGAGGACTTGTCTTTTCTTAGTCACTCCACCTTAATAACAGCTCTGTTCCCACACACACACTTTGATGCCTATGGATTTACGAGTGCTGTTTAATGTACACCGTGCTGCTTTCTTTCCTTTTTTTTTTCCCTCCCGTCTTCCCTTTGACTTGTCGCTGTCTCTCTTCTTCCTCTTTCTGTACCTCTCTCTCTCTCTCCTCCTCCTCGTCAGTCTCCTCCTCCTCCTCCTCCTCTCCCTGCTGTATTTGCAGGCAGCTTTAGTGCCAGACACCCTGAGGCAGCGGTAGCGCCAGCGAGTCTTCCCACCTCTGTTTTTGTGGTGGGAGATGACATGTCAAAGCTTTGAAGGGCAGGGGAAAGGAGGGGGGAAGGGAGGGAGGGTGGAGAGAACGGGAAGAGAAGGAGGGAGCACATCACTCGGCGTACAGAAGAAAAAAAAAAAAAAAAAAGGCAAAGGACCCAGAGAGAGGGAGAGGGAATGTTATGTGGCCTGCAGTCAGACCAGATATTCTCTCTGTCTCTCTCTCTTTCTGTGTCTGTCTCTCTCTCCCTCTCTTCTTCTTGGACAGTCTATGTGGGCAGGCAGGAATGGCGACAGGAAGCGAACCCCCTGTCCCCTCCTCCACCCTGTTCCTCCCCCTCATCCTTCCTTCACAGCCTCCTTCAGCACTCACTCACTCACAGTCACTCACTCACTCACTCTTGCTCCTCGCTCCCTCACTACATCCTTTAACTCTTTAAGACCCAGACTTTGTTTGAAGAGAATAGTTCACACCTGTATATTAACACATTATAATGAGATTATCTCAGGTCGTTAGTACTGATAGGTACTAATGTGAAACATGTCTGTTGCGTTGGCCTCAGATCTGGAAGATTATGGATTGTTTTTGTATTAAGTTCTTCGACACATCACAGAAAATAAATTGGAGTAAAACTGCAATCAGTTTCCCATAGATTCTGTGTAATACCACACTGAACCAGAAGGAGGCTGTGGTTCAGGGTTTGGAGAACTATAGGATTGACCATAAAATGTGAAGAACGAATCTATAAAATATTATTAGAAATTCAACTTTCACATGAAGGGGGCCGCAAAATATCGTTCCATGGGCCGCAGATGGCCCACGGGCCGTGAGTTTGGAACCCCTGGTATATATGATATATTTTATGCTATGTTTAATGTTTCAGTGTTGATAGAGGTTGCCATGGAAGTTCTCTGTCCCAACCCTTATAACACTATGGTGCAGTGTGATGTGCCTGGTTATGGAAGAGCAGGTGAAGATGAATGAATAATAAAATTCAGCCCCGCCCTCTTGTTTTTAATCAACATTGTGGACCAGTGCCTACTGTAGTCCGAAAGGGACCAATGAGACTCCTTTGCAAACTCAGTCACATCTTTTTGGTTAATTAAAAATTGCTAAATTAAGAAAAAATGTACCTGCTATATGACGACTTTTAAAGGCTTTTATTCCATCGCAACCCTTTAGTTTACAGTCAATGCAGATGATGCTCAGAACAGCACTTTTTTTTTTTTTTTTACATATTGTGTTTACAAAACACCTATGTCACATATAACAACACTTGTTATAATTTAATCGACCTTTAAATCCCTACAATCAGAGACATGTTGTCTGACCCTGTCCCATCCATCACATTTTAACTTTGTGCCGATTGTGTCCCACACCTGAAGTTGTCCTCCGTTGTGTACATTTTCAAAAATGCCACTTTTTTTTTTTTTCTTTTTGCCCCCACTTCTGTGTTTGTGTGCGTCAGCCTGAGGCGTGCCTGAGCATCATAACTCATGAGGTGTTGAAGTTTGATGAGGTTTGTTGAGGTGTACACTCAGCGTGACTAGCAGACAAAACATGTTGCCATTTTTTTCACTCACACACCTTTTTTACTCTGTGTTGTAAAAAACATATATTCCCATAAAATATAGTGTGTGTGTGTGTGTGTACATCTCAGACACTGTATACAAAATATGTACAAGTACAGATGGGTGTTGGATAATTGATCCTACTACTGTACACACGTTATACTGACGCTGTGAGAAGACGGGGCCTAACCTGGAAATGTGGTTTGCGTGTCAGGTGCTGTGGTTGTGTTCTCATTTGTGTATCAGATCATGTGGATTAGGCAGACAGATGAGACAGACAGACGCCCTCTCAGGTCTGATCTGTGGAATATACGGTGTGTTTCTAAGATTTGTTCTATAAGCATTAAACACACACGCACACACACATGTGCAAGATAGTTATTTTGTGTGTGTGTGTGTGTGTGTGGTGGGGGGGGGATCTTCAGATGTGAAACAAGTGACAGAATGAAAGTTACGTCAAAGCTGATAGAAAAAGAAACTTTCCGCTGACTTTGATATTGGCCTCAGACACTTCTTCAACCGTACCTGTCTGTTCTTATGTGGTTGTCTTGAAAGCAAACCCACAGAAAGGTCGCAGACAGACGGGGACTTTTTTTTTTAGGTCGGGGTAATTTCTGTTGGAATAAATCAGATGTCGTTCAGCTCGAAGACAGCAGTCGTATAAACAACTTCTAACTCTCCTGCGTGAACTTCGGTTACGCCTTTTTAAGCACTGGTTATCAGTCAACAAAAGGTAGTGTTGTGATTTCATGGATGGGATTCATTAAAATAAGCTAAACCAGCCACTAAGGGGACACAAGCCAGTGTTTTTTTTTTTTTTGTGTCACTCGCAAGCCTGAATAAATGGTGAGGGTTGAGGACATCCACCCTAAGACTGGGTGCAATAAAGACAGACTACAATTTTGCTTCAAGAAAGAAGTTGTTGGTCACATAAAACGCATATCAGGGCCATTGTAGCCCATGTTCATGGACCGGGTAGAAGTCTCTTTCGTTTGCACGTATAAGTCAGACGTAGGCATTATATTCAGATTCCCTATGACCCTATAGTCCAGGGCTTCTCAAACTGTGGGGCGGGCCCCCCTGGGGGGGCGCGGTGCGATGCTGAGAGGGACACGTGTGACCCTGGGGAACATTCTTTTTTTCCGTCGTACTACAATGAAGTGTAATTGCACATCCTTGTACGTTGAACTATATCTCTTTCTTTTTGTTTTCTTTATGTTAATAATGATACGATGTTATGCAGAGGTGTAGCTAGAACTATTTTATACAAATGCTGTTATTTATTGTTGTGGCAGAGAGTGGGTTGTGGGGAGGGGGGGCGCAAATTGTTTTCTTCTTGCTGGGGGGGGGGTTTCTCCAGGCCGACTAGTTTCTCCTTAGTCGGCCTGTCCATCCTGGGTGAGGTTTCCCCCTTTGCCCCTTTTTTTTTCCCCTGTCTGGTTTTTTTGGGAGTCATTCCTCACCCGGTGTGAGGGTCTATAAGGGCAGGAGGTATTTTCCTGTTTACTGCGTCTTGTTTATTATCCATAATTGTTCCTAAAGTGCCTTGGGATAACGGTTGTAATGATTTGGCACTATAAATAAATAAAGTTGAAGTGAAAAAACAAAGTGTGTAAGCTGCCTTTTCTGACTCCGGTAAGCTCCCTCACTCACCTGCTCAAATGTGTGTACGCTCCTCTGCAGTTGCGTGTCAGTGTATGACAGAGTATTTGTGTTGGTAGGGATTGTTTCACTGGAGGCCAGTTTGATATTTGGGAGCCATTACGCGCGTCAGGATAGGAAGAGATTACAGGGTAGTCTAGCAATAACACACTCTATTAGCCACACAAGGTGTTATTATGCCTCTGGTGTCAGGTGAGATGTCAGAGCGACTTGACTGTGTCATGCTCACAATTGCTGGATCAGCAGGCTTACCATGCTAACAAGTGACTAATACAAACACATCAGCTCTATAAATCTTGATCAGACTCGGTGCTCAGCTGCTGGAACTTTGCCTCTTTGTGCTTTGCTTGTGCAGGATTTCTCCTAGACATGAACCTGGTCTAAAAATAGCAACACTAAGGGTTTTTCACGAGGGTCATGAAGGTATTCTTTTGTACAAGATTTAATAAAAATTTAAATGGTGTAATTTTTGTCTTTTTTTTTTAAGCAAACTCCTTGTCATTATCACATTGGGGTTCACGCTGCTGCACACAATTAAATTGTGGCATCAAACTGTTTTTTTTCGGGGGCCACATCAAGACGGCAATTTCCTTGAAGGACCTGTTGTAAATGGGAAAGTATTGATGTAGCTGCTCCATAACCAATTACTACACGTTACTGCAGTTACTTATAGTTATTTATTTATGTAAGAATTATTGTTTATTGCTGTGTGAAAGAAATATATGTAGTTTATCAGGTGAAGAAATGCTGCTGCATTGACATCATAAAAGACTCTGTAAGCTCCCACGGGCCATACAAGAAGACTTGGCGGGCCACATTTGGCCCCCGGGCCTTGACTTTGACATATTCCTTGAGCGTCTGGAAAGGCGCCTTTAAATAAAAATAATAATATTATTATATATGCCTTAACTAGGCTACCAACTGTCCCTTTTTGTAATATATATCAAATTTAGGACAGTTTTATATTAACATATGTAAGAGGTTACATATATGACAGCTATATGATGCTAAATATATGAGGACACATATTTTTTTGTAATGTCACATAATTGATACGGGGCAAAGTCAAATAAAGAAAATAAAATTGTTTTTTGTGTTTTTTAACAAAATAATTTGTTTTTTAAAGCATTTAATCTTAATGCTTTAAAGAGTCTGTTTAAAATGAACTCTGTTGGAAATTTTATGTTGTTTTTTTGTTTATATGTCATGTCAATTCCATTATAACTATCAAAGTGCTATTCTATACTGCATGTATCCCAGGGAAGGGAAACACTGCTAGTCAGCGCTGAGTTATGTAGAAGTAAAATGAAAGTTTATGGCTGTTCTGTATGAGTCATACTGCGTTGTCCTCTCCTACATTAAAGCCTTGTTCATGGTCACAGCAAAGACAGAGTGGTGGTGGTGGGGGGAATTGCACATAATAATAATAATAATACATGCACAGCAGACTAGCAAGGAGAAGACAGTCTTCTTGTCTCACTGTAATCTCTACACAGACCACAACTCTCTCTCCTGCTCTGACTCTATTTCCAATCACGAACATTATCACTATCTTCTCCACTGTCGCCATCTTTATTTGTGGTGGAAACTGATGTTCAAGTTTTCTTGACAAAAGCTTGACATTGGCAGCCTTATATAACATTGGGTCCAAATTTCTTAAGACACAGTTATTGACCTGGGTGGTGCTTTGTGGTTGACTTGTTGTTGCTGGTACTTTATCAGTTTGTTGCTGAATTACTTTATTGAAGGTGTTTATTTTTTTAGTGAATAAGAAAAGATCCATAGTGAAAACATGAACATTTTGAATATAAAGTTTTTCTTTTAACCCAGTAGTCCCCAACAACTGGGCAGGGGACTGGTACCCGTCCATACCCATATTAGAAATAAAATAGATTGTTGTCAATCATCAATAATGCAACTATATTTGATTTGGAAATATTTTCTCAGTGAAGACAACAACAATAAACTCAAAATGACACACAGGTCCTGCGCTGCCATCGTATATCTGGGCAACATAACGCAACATGTGAGGCATGTTGTGCTAGCACTGGCTTTATCTCAGCCACTTTTTGTCAGGGTTCTTTCTTTGGCAAATATTTAGCTATTGACTACATAAAATTAGCTTCACCGTGGACATTACATTTGGACTTTTTTTTCAACTTCTATATTTGGCCAAGAGCTAAATTAATATTTTAGGCAGAATATTATTTAATTTTCATTTACTTTGCACTTGAATTAATACTTCTTTGTTTCACCAAAATGTACCTGTCTCTTATACACATCTAGATGTGTATAAGAGACAGGGTACTTTATCAGTTTGTTGTTGAAGTGTATTATTGAAGGTGTCATGGTGAAAACATGAACATTTTGAATATAAAGTTTTTCTTTTAACCCAGTAGTCCCCAACAACTGGGCAGGGGACTGGTACCCATCCATACCCATATTAAAAATAAAATAGATTGTTGTCAATCATCAATAACGCAACTATATTTGATTTGGAAATATTTTCTCAGTGAAGACAACAACAATAAACTCATTGATACAAGATTCTAACCTTTTACACCGGTCTGGTAGCAGAAAGTTATAGGCTGTGTGCACTTGAGAACACTTGCACACAACACTTGAGAAGTGTTGTGTGCATGCCCAGTTAATTTGGGTAGGAAGATTTTATAGGTAGGAAAATATTTCAGAACACCGAAAATGTACTTTGATAAGGGGTATTTATCTGCCACAACTTTTACGAACCGGCCGTGAAAATAGTACGAGACATTTAACCAGTTCATGGTGCAAAAAAGTTTGGGAAAACACTGTTTTAACCCACAACAAAGTGTACATCGACAGTGGGCAGCTCGTCCGAAGGACGAGGCCATCCTCAGTGCACCTCAGTGGTCCCTTGGCAGCTGGTGGACTTCAACCTTAGCCACTAGGCCACCACTGTCCTGTCACTGTTGTTGCCACTTGTACAAGGGTTTAATTCAAGCACAAAACTATAGAAATTAGTTTTAATTTAATTTTCTAAAATGGTAAACTCCTGATTTTTCCCATATTTCCCTCAATAATCCCTTAAAATCCACATTACATGACTTTTACAAAGACCTGGTTGCGTAACCTGTCATCACAGAGCACTGCTCTTATTTAGTCAGAGAGACACACTGCAGTTTGTCTTTTCTTCTCCCTTTTACTTCCATTCCATTTTTTTTGGATACAATCTTCTCTGAGAACCCGACCCATTACAGCGCAGTAAGTGTGTTATAAGCATTAAGCAAATGCTCACGGCCACAAATGTGAATAAGCACATAAATTTTACCGGCCACCTTTTTTTTTTTTCCCCCCCCTTTTTTTTTTTTTTTTTTTGCCCCCCTCCCTCCCTCTCTCTCTCCCCTCTGTCTTTCTTGTTGCGTCTAAATTTTCCATGCCTGGCCTCCCCACTGCTGAGAGTGCTGTTCCTCGAAGCCGCAGTGTATTTTGAAGCAAGGTCGGGAGAGAGCCAGAGGCTCCAAAATCAGGCTGAAAACTCCCAGTGTTCCACTGCATGGCTTTGCTCTTGGCACCAGCTCCTGACCAAAGAGGTCTAACTACCCACAGCCACTGTGTGTGTATGTGTGCGTGCGTGTGTGAACATGTGTGTGTGTGTGTACATGTATATATAGATGTATAACTCTTCCCCCTTTGTCTCTGACTTTATAGATATAGCCACGGTTGATGAATTTTCTGGCTCCCCCAAATGGAAACACTTCCTAGGTGTGAGTCAGTTCAGCAGTTTTTTTTTATTATTATTATTTCGTCCCTCCCCCTCACATACATATATACAGCATATATGCTGATAATGTATATATTTTCTGCTGTGGAGGTGGGCCCACATGTACCATGTGGGAAGTTTTGACAAATCGATACACACAAGCAATTCTTTTTAATTGGTTCCATCCTTGGCTGACAGTGGTGAGGTCATCCCCACCAGAGCTGTTGATCTTGACGATGCTCAAGTTTCATGCTCCTTCTCTGCTGCTGTCATTATATCCACACCGTCGTGTATTCACCAGAAGACGGTCTGGTCTGTCTTCAGCCGTAACCTGTCCCTGAGACACCCACGAGACGTTCAGCCCCTTCTGTTGGGGCTCGGGAGGATGTTGGGCGACACATGGACCACACATTAGAGCCTCGCACTCGATTAACACATATGGATCTGACTTTATTTCCCTTCTCACGTGTGTCATTGGAAAGCCATGAGTCTGTCTTCCTTTCATACGGAATATCCACCCGGGGTCTGGAAGTCTAGGACGCAAAACACGCAAAACCACAGAGAGTATAAATAAATGGCAGTGTTTCTCTGCCTGCTTTTGTCTGGTCAGGACGCTCCGCCGAGAGCCTGCCAAGTTGTTCATCTACATTTGGGTTTGGCTGTTCCCCTCTCCCGACAGCTGAGGCCCCAGCCAAAACCACAGGAAAAGGAAGCAAAAGGTCCTCTCTGAAGGACTTATAAAATATTGTCTTGGATAAAAATGGCCAGTGTGTATAAGGCAGCTCTAGTCCCCCTATACTAAAACAAAGGGCCTTTTTAAGGTAGAAGTTGCTGTTTTTACTCTCGTCTTTCCCAAAAACTCTTGTTTTTCCCTCCTTTTTGTCATAGATTACTGTGTCTAGGAAGTGTTTTTTTTTTTCTTTCCTGGCAGTGACTCAGTGCTTTAACCTATGACAATAGTAGAGTTACCGTAGATTGACACTATTTCTGGCGAGATCACAGTTTCTAATTAGCTGAACAAACTGTCAGAGAGCATCGGAGCCAGTGTATTGCCAGCGCTATCACTGCAGAGCATATTTGTGCAGATCTGTTTTTAATCCTCTGGAAATGTACATTTTAATCTCCTCTGTTGTCTGTGTGTTTTTCCAAACCAATTACTCTTGTTGCATTTTATAACCACAGATTAATAACCTAAATCAAGTGTGTCAAAATAAATCAATCCAACTTGGATCACGTTCGACTCCTAAAGTGAATCAACTGTGAATATTTTATCTTCCTCTGGGCCATCTTAGTGATAATGACAGACTTTTAATGTCTCCGTTCCTGCGCAAAAGTTGCCACCCGAAGTGAAGCCATCTGTTATGTTTTGTTTTTCTGCCAGCTAGGAGACCACCAAGACATTTTCTGGCCTCAGAGAAGCAAAAAAATGGTCTTCAAGAGATCGGTAGTAGTTGAGTACTACAACTACGGTAGATGTTATTACAACTGGTACAGTGTCATTTCAATAGAATTAATTTACGTGATTGACGTCTATCACGTCGTAGGGTGAGATCATTCATCTGAAATCCATAGGAAATCATTTTTTTCAATGTTCCATTTCTAAACTACTACAGTAAATCAATGCCACGGTTTTTAACAGATTTTTGGAGGATGGCGGGCAACTGAGGGTAACTGAAAACACCTTAAAATGGATAGGGGGTAAAGGGAGAGTACCATTATGGTATTTTGGTCTCTTTAATGACAAACTCTATAGGGCACAGGTATCAAACTGAGGCCCAGGGGCCAGATTTGGCCCGCAGTGTAATTATATTTGGCCAGCGAGATAATTTGAAAGTGTAGTACAGTGGAACCCCCTTATATACTGGCAGAATTTGTAGTTTTGGTGATATATGCTCTTTGTTATATCAGTAAAGAAGATTTAAGATAGATAAAGATGAAGGCAGCTAAAGAGACAGGATAAGCCACATATACTACTGTTGTGTGTTTTCTATTCTAATTCCATGTGCATTCCAGGTTCAATGTTTTTAAATCAACGAAATCAACATTTGTGTATTTACGTTTTTTTTTTTTTTTTGTAAAGTTTTGAGTTTGGCCCATTTCATGGCAGTTTATAATTTTGTCCCACTGTGACACTGAGTTTGACACCCCTGCTATAGGGGCTTCCAGCTGTTTAGGTTAACCAGACTGGAGTCTACTGAATGCCCTTTACCTGTTGACTTAATGCATATACCGTACCATCGACGAGTACATCAAACAAATGCCAGGACAAACTGTATGTAAGACGAACCAGTGTCAAAGTAAACAGATTGTGTCAGGTCCGTATCCGTATCTCACGGATACAACCTTGACACATCTTTTCATCTGAGTAACCATGTTTTTGAAAGAACGTTCTCGAGGTTTACTCACCGTGTGTGTCTGTGTGTGTTTGTGTGTCTGGTTCTGCTCGTAAACATTAGGGATGTAGATTTAGTGAATTCAATAGACATTAATAGTAAACAATAAAGACTCCTTGCAATATATTACCATCTATTGAAACTGTTTCTAATAATTGAAAAATTGTCAAAATCACCTATGTTTAATAACTTGAAAAAAATACAATTTTTGTAGAAATGTCAGCAATAACTATTGAAGCATCATAAGCTCCTTCAACTGGTGATGGCTATTTTATTTTGGTTTTGTACACAAGGGGATAAGAGGATGATTTCTAGAAAGAACTGACCAATTAAATGGTTAGGATTCCATCGTCAATAATGCAACCATATTTGATTAGAGAGTATTTTCTCAGTGAAGACAACAACAATAAACTCACACAGAGTCATTGATACAAGATTCTAACTTTTTATACCGGTCTGGTAGGAGAAAGTTATAGGCTGGGTGCACTGGAGAAATTCTTGTTGTGCCCATGCACAGTTAATACGGGTAGGAAGATTTTATAGGTAAAAAAAATATTTAAGAACGCAGGAAATTTGATTTTATTAATGGGTATTCATCTGCCACAACTTAACGACCGGTCCGTGGCTCAAAAAGGTTGGGGGACACTGGTCTAGATGATTTCATCTACAAAGGTATTCAGTGTTTGCTAATGCATCTAATTTACTCTGACATAAAATATATTTCTGAAGGGATTGATTCATTTTTTTGTATTTTTTTTTTAAGGTGGCAGAGTTTTGTGCCAGTGTACAGTACAGTACATGTCACATTTAACTCTTAACTCCTTGCGAATGACAAAAACTTCCGCCCAATTGTTTAACATTTTTAATGAGCTATCGTCAGCAACATGATTTGCATTTTATGCCTGTCTTGTGGTGTAACAGGTGAAGCAACAATCTGTTGTTTGCTTTCCCTAATGTTGTGTAGTCATGCAAATTTACAGCAGCATTAAAAAGTTAAGCCCTGAACACAGGACTCAATTTAAAAGGTTGAGATTTTGCGCTAATGATCATTGATTTTAATTGGTTTTGGTTCCAAAATTATGAAAGTTTCTTGCGTCAGCTTCTTTATGCAAGAATAAAGTTGGGTGGAGTGAGAGTGCACGGGTCTAGGTGTTTTTACTGCGTGCGTGTGTGTGCGCGTGAGTGTGTGTAGAAGGCCATCTGGTCACCACTGCCTTGCCTCGTTCCCTGTGAAGTGCTGTCAGCGTGGCCGCTGTGGTCTTCCGTGGCGACTGGAGGCTTGCTGCACAGCACTTCCAGCCCAGGGAGCAGACCTCAGAAAAGGAAATTTGGGTCGACAAAATGGAGGGGTTGCTCCTGAGCTATTTACAGAGCCCTCTACCGGTCCAGCGCCACCCACGATATTCCATATGAGAACCAGTGTGTGTGTGGTGCCTGCGGTGTGCCGTGTGTGTGTGTGTGTGTATGCGATACATGCACTTTGAGGACGGAACACACTTTGCATGTTGGTGCTTGCAGGCATGTTTTGGTGTGTCCCAGCCTTACAAATGCAGGTGTATTCAAACTTTATTGTGACATATTATGCCCCATTACTGCTAATTATGTCATTAGGATCATAATGTTAATCTTTCAGGTGTAAATATATTTAATTACAACCTTTTGATAAACTAGATAATTTATTATAAAATAAATGGCAAAGCCTTTACATGCACAGGCACACTTTCCTCTTCTTTTATTAATGGGCTGCTCCACAAAACCACAAATTTACTTTCCATTAAATCATAAATCACTGTCTCGGCTCTATGGATACTCTATCTTAAACATGCATATTGGGGCTTAGATCCGGGCGAGCGTTTTCAGACCTAGCCTGTATAAACACATGAGGCGTCATGGTTGCCGATCAAGGAAATACGATGAGGATATGGAGAAGAGCACAGCTTTGGATTAATGAGAAACCCGCCTGTAGGAAATTCAGGTTCAAGTGAGATCATGGGCATTTTTTTTTTATTTCTTTTGATGCCCATCACTTGGGTTTAGCGGTTTTGAGTAACTTCGGGGGAATTATTGCTGAAACGGGACTTTGGTTGCATCTGCCAAGAGGCTGAGAGTCTCATTTTTATTGATAGTATTTCAGTGATAGACCACATTATGCCCACTGTAAATGAAACCCTCCCTCCAGCTGAGAGGCAGGAAGAGTCACTTGACCAGATGAGCGTGCACAGAAGCACAAATTAGAAGCCTGCCTCTGTTTTCTTAACTTATCAAAAAGAGGTAAGCAAGTAAACAAACTCCTGACGCCCACGAGCTGATGACAGAACAGTGCCACCCAGGGGGAGACCTCCGGCAGCTCTCAAAGTTGCCCGGTGTTGCGAATATTAGGTTCAGGTTATTTTAGGCTGACCCAATCCAGGAGCAAATTACAGTGCAAGAAAGGGGGCGAAAAACCAAGAGGCCTGTCCACCGTGTAATTTTCCTGTTTCTTTTTCAAAGGGTGAGGTATTCCTCGAGGAAGCCCTGTAAAATTTACAAGCCATGACCCAACATCAGCGGGAAGGCGGCAGCGTGGATGGAGCTTTATGAGTCTCAAATGTCAGAAGCACTTAATGGAACCATGTTGTTGCTGCGCTTGTTTTTTTTTTTTTTTTTTTTACCCTCTCTCTCTCCTAACCTTACATGTCAGTTCATTAGATCTGGCAGGAAAATCAGAGCTTGTTTTGTGTTTGTGCTTTGGCATCTCAAAGAAAATAATGTGATACATCACTCACTGTGGACACCGCTGTCACTGTGAAGCAACAGCACCGGTACATACCAAACCTGGCTGGTACAAGCTCTAAAGACCCTGTGGCTGAATAAAAAGTCTCTCCTGTCTGAACAAGATGGAAGACTTCAGAAGAATGAGGAGGATCACCTCAAGTGTAGCTTTGAAGGTCTCAGCAGTGATATTCAAAGTCTGGCAAAGTTACAGCAACAATGACGATGCAGAAATACACACACATCCTCATTCTGTTTATGCCATGGACCAGTTAATAGTATCTTGTACCATTTTCACGGACCGGTCGCTAAGTTGTGGCAAAAAAATATCCCTTAATAAAAGTAAATTTCTGGTGTTCTGAAATATTTTTGGTGGCAGTGGTGGCCTAGTGGTTAAGGAAGCGGACTTGGGTCAGCAAGGTCCCCGGTTCGAATCCACCAGCTGCCAGGTTGCCACTGAGGTGCTCCAAGCATAGCACCGTCCCAACCCACATCACTTCTTGTGGGCTCACCACCCACAGGAAGGCTCACAATATGGTGCAATGTGATTTGGGTGGCGCCAACTGCCCCTGACGCCACCCCTGCGACCCGGCAATGGACAAGCAGAAGAAGATGAATGAATGAATGAAATATTTTCCTACCTATAAAATCTTCCTACCCAAATTAACTGTGCACAGCAAGGATTTTTCAAGTGTACACAGCCTATAACTTTCCGCTACCAGACCGGTTTAGAAAGTTAGAATCTTGTATCAATGACATTTTGACATTATTGTTGTTGTCTTCACTGAGAAAATATTTCCTGATCAAATATAGTTGCTGAATTATTGATGATGGAATCCTAGCCATTCTATTGGTCAGTTCTTGTTGATATGGGTATGGATCAAGTGGAAGTAATAGACAGATGGGGCCAAAAGGAAACATTATTTCTCTATGGCCCGGCACCAATTCACCCACGGACCAGTACCGGTCCACGGCTCAGTGGTTGGGGACCACTATGCTAGACTATTAAGACTTCTTTGCCTGGAAAAAATGACTTTTGTCGATACCATTGCATGAGGAGACCTCCAACTGTGAGCATGGTTATATAAAAAAACTTCAGCTTGATGTGTTTAGTATGTCTGTTTCTAGGACCACACCTGACATGCGAGTTCTCTTTGTGTCCAATAGCATTTGTTCTCACAGGATTTTTTTTTTTTTTTTTTTTCTGGAAGCGGTGAGTGCTGTAGAAGCGTCTTGCAGTCCACAGAAAAAAACCATTTAACTTCACAACTTTAATCTTTGCCAAAAGTCCTTGCAGGATATAATCAAGTGTAAGGTAACACGCAGCCCTGGAATCCAAGATGCCTGAGTGACAAAGACTGACAGATCTGATGAATAATATTATCAGTTTTTGTAATCGATACTTCTTCCACTGTGCAGAGAATCATATGAGGCCCTGTATTCTTCCTCTGAGTTTCCTCAGGGGCCCCTGCAGTACTACAGTGCGGGGAAAAGGGGGGGTGCAGTGCTGTGCTGTGCGGCTTGCTGGTTAATTATGGGTCGTGAGCTGCAGCTCGGCTGGCCTGGGCGGGTGTTGGAGCCAGTGGGTCTGGCACAGGGAGGTCTGGCCACAGACCCCGGTGGTGACGGCATGAAGTCTGGGACGAGTCAGAACACCAGCCCGGGGTTTGGAGCATTCCTCGCATTCCCTCCTCCCATGGCTGCCTGCCTGTGTGTGCGTGCGTGCGTGTGTGTGTGTGTGTGTGTACAAAATACAGAAAGCAAGGAGAGGAATATGCGTGATAGAAGCGATGGTGCATGTTCACAATGTACACATTACGTGTGCAAGTTTTACATCCGATCCGTGGGTGTTTCCCCAGTAGAACCGACAGCGCGGCCAGGCAGGATCCATCCTTGGAGGAGCCGTCATTAAGTCTGAGCTCAGGGTGGAAGCACCGGCACGGCTCTGAGTCTGTGATGAAAATGCTTTCACCAAATGGACATGTGTCTTTGGCACCAGTGCGGAAGTCACTTCTGAGTGATTTTGACGTGCACAGATTGTCTAATGTCTTATGGTCTTGTTTAAAGGAGATCATGGCTTTAGGGGGAGAATTTAGAGAAGTTTTTAAAAAAAGGGGAGGGTTTTTATTTTCATTCCAAAGAACAAATGTGATTAGGACAATGACATTTTCAGGCACAAGAATGACTCTCTGACGTCCAAGCTTTACCTCATGGACACACCCTCACTGATCTTATAGTCAAACACGCATTCATCTTTCTGCCCTGTGAAGTTTAATATTTTAACATAACGAGACAGTTTAGCTGCAGGATATATCTCTGACTGAATCAGCAACATTTATCATCCTCCTTTATGATGGATGTGTTTATTGTCTCACCTTTTTCCAACGGGGAGTGGATTCCTTTTATTCAGTTCCACAGAAGAGGACTAGCAGAAAAAAATATAATTCATTTTGTCAGAAACCAATCATGCTTTTTTTATTATTATTATTAAATGGTGCTGTATAATGAGGAATGTGCAAACTTTTCATTAGATCAGTGGTGCCCAACCACTGGGCCGGGGACCGGTAATGGTCCGTGGGTGAATTGTTGCTGGTCCGCAGAGAAATAATGTTTCCTTTTGGCCCCATCTGTCTATTACTTCCACTTGATCCATACCCATATCAACAAAAGAACTGACCAATAGAATGGCAATAGAAATATTTTCTCAGTGAAGACAACAACAATAAACTCAAAATGACAGAGTCATTGATACAGGATTCTAACTTTTTATACCGGTCTGGTAGCAGAAAGTTATAGGCCGTGTGCACTTAAGAAATCCTTGTTGTGCCCATGCAAAGTTATTTTGGGTAGGAAGATTTTATAGGTAGGAAAATATTTCAGAACACCTGAAATTTAATTTTCTTAAGGGGGATTTATGTGTAAGGGGTATTTATACAACTTAACGACCGGTCTGTGAAAATAGACATTTAACCGGTCCGTGGCACAAAAAATGTTGGGGAACACGGAATTAGATCACTCCAGAAAGCAGATATAGATTGGCCAAAGCTAGTGATGTATTCTTACATTTAATGTAGTAATGACACTTTTCTTTCTTTTTCCTTTTCTTATATTAGTCCTTCAAAGTTTACATAAGTAAAAACAATAAACCAAATTCACTTTTTATTTCTTTGCCCTGTGACACTTCCTTTATCTGCCCCCACCAGGTAAAGCATCACCTGCATTGTGATGGATAGGAGCGGCCAGGAATGTTTTTTCAAGTATGACACAGGCATGACACACTCTGACACTGGTGACTGGCCAAGATTTCTACAGGTGAGTTTCCTGCCCGCCTGGTTTTTTTTATGCAACCCACTCACAGCTGGTTACAAATGATTTGTTCCAGGGAAAGGACAGGAGAGGCTGTTGTGAGTGGGCTGCAAAGACAACAAAGATTGTCTCTGGGGACTGAAAACACATCAAAGCTGAGGGCATGTCAACAAGCTGCTCTTTGGACACGTCTGAGAGTCGGAGCGTCTTCCGTTCTATGTTGTGTGAATCCAGTTATACATAAACCCAGCAGTAGCAGCATGTTATAATAACGAAATGACAAATGCAAATAGTCCCAGGTGCCAGTGTCAACAAATCACATTGTAGTACGCCTTTCTCATCCAGCTGTGGAGCCGTCACGACTTTTGACTACAACCCACGTGGATATTTTTAACTTTTCTCGGTGTTGAATTTGTCTTTATGTATCATTCTCAAATTCTGCAGCTTCACCCAAGGTGAAGTTGATCTAAAATAGCTCCAAAAGGGGGGGAGGGCCACCAAAAGTTTTTTTTTTTTTTCCTTTTTCCCCCCACACAGCCTTTATTTTGACAAGGCTGGGAGAGTGGGGTATTTATATATGGAGCTGTGTGCTGTGGTTTCTCCACAATTACAGAGTGGCAGTGCTTAGACTAGGAGGCGTGCTGAAGGTTTATAGAGGGGGGACATGATGGAGCAGGGACATGAGGGGACCAGCCCTCCTCTGCCTCTCCTACATCCTGACGTATACGCTTAAATACCACGGGCTAAAACTGAAACATGATTTGTGCTTGTAAGAATCAATGAGAAACGATTCGCTGATATAGAAACGGATGCGTCCGGGAAGTGCGAAAGGAATTCGAGGCCAAACCACGTCGGCCCCAAATCTTTACGTTGCAATGAGACTCAATTTTTGTTGTTTGGAAAGTCGGTCAGTCATGTTTTGAGAGGTCCTGGCGTGGGACGGAGCTTCTCTTTGTAGCCCTACTGTATTATGGCTGCGATATAAACAAGGAGTTTCTACCATACGTCTTTCACAATCGCCGCAGGCCACGTAGAGGAGCGCGAGTGGGAGTTTGTGTTTGTTTCACGGATGCTGTGTTGAATCTGGCGTCAGCCGCTGCAGGGGTGAGCAGGAGTGGGGAGGAGAGGGGGAGAGAGGCTTTAGGGTTGCGGTTGTTCTGAGGGAAAGAAGGGGGGGGGCCTGGAAGTCAGTCAGTCAGTCAGCCAGGGTGGAGGCCGAACCACCTTCTCGATTCTCGCCAACATCCACACACATGTTCATGAACATGAGAATGTGAGCAGGGTTTTTAACAGAGGCATAAGAGTTGTAAGAAAATACTTTTTAAGTACAGCGATCAGAATACAGAGAAGTACTCAAACGCACCTCCTGACATCGTGGGATGATGATAGGTCTAAAGAGACGATGTGCCACTACGGACAGGAAACCAAGGAAACCGTGTTTACTGTGGGATTCACACCAGAGTGGCTGCTATCACAGGAGAGTAGACTTCATTAAAACACTTCTTCGTCTGTTTATAATGCAGACCTTTTTTTTTTTAAAGTTTTGTTCTTGTTTTCTCCATTTCACCACAGAGATGTCTCACCACTTCTCCTCAGACTTGCTTTTGCCTGTCTGTGTCTCAAAGCTTGGCTTTGAAACTTAATACTTATTTAAGGGGTGTGAATGTTCTCCACAGCCGTCATTCAGCCAGTGTGTCGTAATTTTGACAAGGTCAGAAATAGTGAGGCCAGGAGGCAAAATCTGACACTGAAGCTTTTCTTAAAAAAAAAATACAACTTCTCGGTTTTATATAGAAAGATGTGCTTCACAGGCACATGACCATTTGCTTCAGGCACGTAAACTTTGGAGCATATAAACAAAGATTAAACAGAATTTTTTTTTCTAATTTGTAAGGGTTTTGACATCAAGCAAAAACACTGGAACCTGTGGTGAAGCCTAACATGGACATGAAAATAGAAGACATGGAAAAGTTCAAAATAAGACTCAAATCAAGTCACACATTGACATAAAATTATTTGCAAAGAACAATTTATTAGCCAAATAATATAATTGTGCAGCATGCAGGGACAGAGCAATGCTAAGTGTGCACTTCAGACTCAACCCAAGTCCCCTCATTCGACCTCTAAGTCATCACCGCCCATAAATTCATTAAAATAAACCATGGAAACAACATGAAACCTAAAGAAACCTTAAAATGGTCAAAAGCTTTTGTTTCTAACCAACTAGGTCATCCCACCAAAATACCTAGTATTTGTCAAAAGATGAGGTAAATAAACCTTAATTTAAGAGAGATATTTCATTTAACCAAAAGGTTATGGGAGACAATGGGTGTGTGTCGATGAAGATACTCTGTCATCCAAGTCATGGTCAAGGTTAAGTTTCTCCAGTGGTGAAGGAAGGAGTTGAACGACTAGAGGTCCCTATGGCATCAACCAGAAACTGATGAAGTTCCTCAGTTGAGGAATGAAACGTCTTTCAACTCCAAGAAGAAGTCCAGTAGCTGAGAACTAAACTTTATGGACATCATGATCTTGATGAATGAGAATCTTCACAGACAAGGTTGAAGAGTTTTGTTAGTCAACTGGACATGGGTGTAGCTAAAAAATCTGAATTAAATTCACAAAGGGGTAAAAAACAGATAGATGTCAATGAATACTTCCATATTATACCAATCTGACATGAATACTTTTCTGTCTTTGGTCCAGTTGGACATCAGTTTGGGACATGCTCTCATCGCCCTTCCATCCCACTGGTTTTTTAATAATGCCAGCCCCGTCAAGAGAATTTCCTCACTCCCGTTTCCAGAACTACGTACTTCTTCTCCCAGCCCGTCTGGATTTGGTCACCATGCCGACAAAACAAATACTTGCATCTAATGTAGCATTTTAGTCAAAAACCCTACATTTTTTTCTGGCCACATGAAAGAACATCCCAGTGTCTGTGTGGAGACAATGGTGCTTTAAGGTGCATTCGCTGCATTGTGGCCTTGTTTGCACTTGCGGCTGCTCGTCTTAGTGCGTGTTGTTATGTACACACTGTGGTTTTGAAGCATAAAATGAGAAGAAAGGGGAGAATTGTGTGATGTCACAGGATTGGTGAAATGTTAAAATGCTGCCGGCTGAGCTGCTGAATGATTTACTGTAACACAAGCTTATGGTGGAAAAAAAAGAAAAACCTGTTCACACAAGGTCTGAAACCAGTAGTGTTGCTTTTTTTTTTGTCTCGTACTTTGTTTAAATACCATTGTCTCCCAGATAGTTGTGAATACACGACAGATAAACATTATTTACTTTATCTTTGCAGTTGAAACAACAACAAAAGTGATGAAAACAAGCAGCGGGGATTAATATCTTGCTTCGTGCAAGTCAAGCGAGTCCTGCATTAATATGATGAAAGTAAAACAAACAAGTAATACAGGTTGGTTAAGATACGGCAGAATGGAATAATACAATAAAAGAACTAAAGGTTGTCCATTCATCAAATATTAGCCAGGAGTTAGGAGTTAAAGATATACATAAGTTCGGAAAAAGCCGATATTCTGTCCGTGAAGTTAGCGTCACCGAGTGTAGGGGAGTCTGGGACTGACAAGCAGACTGACTCAACTTAAATGGATGGTTAGGGACTGCAGTCTGAAGAATAGTGTTGACAAATGACTCACCAGTTTGACTAGTCCCTATTGACTATTATGAGTAGTCAATAGGGATGCAAACCTTTGAGTGGGACACGATTCGTTCTTTCCCGATTGTTAAGGTCTCGATTCGATTCAAAATCGATTCTTGATTCGATATAGTGCGTGGCGTATTACAGTATTATATGTTTGTATAAATATGTATAAGAATGTGACTTTCAGGTAAATTCCAATTAATTTTTTTATTTGGGGCACTTGGTTGCCCAGTGGTTAAGGAAGCGGACTTGGGTCCACAAGGCCCGTGGTTTGAATCCCCCTACCGCCAAGGTGCCCTGAGCATGGTATCGTACCCACATACAGTTCCCTGGGTGCCCAACACCCTGCTCACAACGGTGATGGGTTAAATGCAAAGACATAATCTTCCGAATAGATTTCTTCAAAAAATGTAATATCTGTATATAAAAGTTATTTTTTTTAAGTCGATTAATCGCGAATCAATTTTTCCCACATCTCTACACTTTACTGTATAGGTTCAAAGAACTATTTGTCTTGAGATTTTACAAAAATATGCTGTATATAAATTATTACATACTACATTACAATTATTTAGTTTTTGACAAATACACAGCAATTGAGCAACACATACTGTACATACACCCATGTTATTAGTATTTCTGTTCCAATAATATGGAGGCAAAAAAAGATCTTGTCAATATTTGATAAGGTTGATGTATTTTGATAAATCGTGACTGTGATCGATCGTGATTGTTCTTGTGTAATCCAAACCTGCCTTGCTATGAATCAGATTAAAGATCTTGACGGCTTGACAGCCATCAAATGATCAACTATGTCAGGTATACAACATTAGCGTGATTCACTCCTGGTCCTTGCGTCATATTGTTGTTGTTGTTTTTATTACTTGTTGCTTAGCCTTTCCATTTCATCACATGATATCTCAGCGGAAAGTAGGCCAGTTTTATTGTGCGCACACCTTCCTCCTCTGTCTGCACCCCCTGTCAGATCAAATAGGTACAACTTTAGTCACCTGTCAGAGGAATGCGCCGACAATCCCGTCCGTCAGCAACTCAACTTGAACAGGCAGAGAACCGCGGCTCTCGGCTGAGGCCCCCGGAGGCCCAAGAGGCCGCTGTCACACGCTGGCAGGAGCGAGGTTGGCTGTGCAGGTACAGATCAAGTCCACACACACACCGGCGCACGTTGACGAGGCACCGCGGCGTAGCCGGTGGTTCCATCACATGACCCGACACGTCCTGCCCCTGCTCGGCGGCCCGTGTGATGTCTGCGGTTTAGACAGGGCGTTTCAGTGCCTTCACCAGCGACCTGGGAGAAAGAGGGGATTTAGCATGTGTCAACAGGCATGTACCTGTAACCTGGGAGATGTTCCCCCCGCAGGCACCCGGTGATTTTCTCATGATTGTGATGGCGAGACGTTTGCAAAAGTAGACTCCTCAGCAGAGCTGAGGTGGCTTAGCATGGCGTCAGACGCACACACCACGACATTCCAGTGGGATGCTCTCTCTCCACGCAGAGGGACGGTGCCGTAACACTACTGCACACTGCGTTTGTGTGACTGCGTCTATCACAATTACTGTTTGTGTTTGTGGCCACTGAGGGCCAGAGTCAGGGCTGCTCTCAGGGAAACAGAACACAGGTCCAGCCCTGAGAACAAGAACCAGGAACCCGAGTAGACGTCAGGGGACTAACAGAGTCTAAGGGGCTTAGTCCTGGGCCGACACAAACACTTACCTAGTGTGTCTACTGTCTCCATGTCTGTGTACTGGAAAACAAGAGCTTTGGTGGAGACACTGGATCGGAGGGGTCCCCCTGGGCTGCATCCCAGCTCCAAGCTTTTTTTCTGACACATCTCGTGTTTGTTTTGAGTTTGGTTCATGTTGAAACCTTACTCGGGATTCATACATAAAAAAAAAAAAAAAAAAAGAAAAAAAAAAATTCCCAGGTGAATTTTTAATACGTTTTAAGCTCCCTGGAGTGTTGTGTGACTCAAACTTTAGGAAGTGTTGTTATTGGATAGTGATTCTGATACTTTTTGTGGATCTAAATTATTATCTTATTTATATTTTTTTGCTATCTTTTAGATTTAAACCAACTCCTACGGCTTTTACATTTTCATAAACCCAGCAAACCTCCTTTCACGTCTCTTATCTAATTTGATTTTTGCTTTGTATGTATAAAATGGTTCATTATTTTGACTATAGTTACCTCATTCTCAAGTTTTATAATACAATAGATATCTGGGCACTTTTTCTGAAGCTTTATTTTGGCAATATGTTTTATTATGGATAACATTGAAGGAGGCAACGCAGTAAGATTGTTAGACCAGTATCCATCCTCTCAGCATCATGCTTTATCTATCTTTTTTTTTTTTGCTTTTGCACATCCTCTTTATGTCTCTTCACATTTCAGGGCAGTGAAAAAGTTGTGCTGACAAATGTAATCTCCAATGGTGCGAGCAGCACCGACATGTGTCAGTTATATATCCGACATACACATCCTGATAAAAGACAAACATCAGATGTGAGCGCAATGCAAGTGAGGGGCCAATTATCAAGTGGCAACTGCCTTCGCATGACAAACAAAAGTGACTGATGGTTGGCGTCAGGTGTCATGAGGCAACAGGTGAATCACTTTTCTTAAGAGGAGAGAGCGCGAGAGGGATCAATAGAACGACTCCTTCTACCGTCTAACAACTAGAGCCACACCTAAGTGCTGTGTTTGAGCTCAGTTGTCACCGATGCCATAGCGTTTGAAATGACAATAGAGAAGCACTGGGACACTCAGAACTTCAGAATTTCAATTAACACTTACAGTCACAGATGGATTTGGGGTTTAAAGTGTTAACGTCAAAGGAGAGGAAATGGTTTTTGTTAGCTTCACACTCGATGACTTGCACTTGTTTTCCAAAGGTACAGCGGTCGCTCGGTAACATGTAAAGTGATCAGAACATATGATGGTTTGCTGCCACACACGGGAGCTTCTACTGGCCTGTTAATAAAGTTAGGGACTGCACTCTGAATTTATCTATCTGTGTATCTATCTATTTGTCTATCTGTCTGTCTGCCTGTCTGTCTGTCTCTCTGTCTGCCTGTCTGTCAATCTGTCATTGAATAACTTCTTAAGTTTTAGTGGAGTGTGACAGCTACTGTTTGGCTGTTTGTTTTGTACTGATGTTAGATCACATTGTTTTGTACCAAGTTAATAAAGTTCCATTGCAAAATTCATCTATCTATCTATCTATCTATCTATCTATCTATCTACCTACTTACCTCCCTACCTACCTATCTACCTACTTACCTCCCTATCTATCTATCTATCTACCTACCTATCTATCTATCTATCTACCTACCTATCTATCTATCTACCTACCTATCTATCTATCTATCTATCTACCTACCTATCTATCTATCTACCTACCTATCTATCTACCTACCTATCTATCTATCTACCTATCTATCTATCTATCTACCTACCTATCTACCTACCTACCTATCTACCTACCTACCTATCTACCTACCTACCTACCTACCTACCTACCTAT
>JAFBJS010004154.1:321962-342173 GCA_016785265.1 Paraplagusia blochii | reverse complement strand
TCTATCTATCTATCTATCTATCTATCTATCTATCTATCTATCTATCTATCTATCTATCTATCTATCTATCTATCTATCTATCTATCTATCTATCTACCTATCTACCTCCCTATCTATCTATCTATCTACCTACCTATCTATCTATCTACCTACCTATCTATCTATCTACCTACCTATCTATCTATCTATCTACCTACCTACCTATCTATCTACCTACCTACCTATCTATCTACCTACCTATCTATCTATCTACCTACCTACCTACCTATCTACCTACCTACCTACCTACCTACCTATCTACCTACCTACCTACCTACCTATCTACCTACCTACCTACCTACCTATCTATCTACCTATCTATCTACCTACCTACCTATCTATCTACCTACCTACCTACCTATCTACCTATCCATCTATCCATCTATGTATCGGATCGATAGATCATCTATCTATCTGTCTACTATATCTACCTATCTACCTACCTACCTACCCACCAACCCAAACACCTACCTACCTACCTACCTATCTACCTACCTAACCCCGTAGCCCAGAGTTTCAACCTTGGACACACAGGAGTTTATAACGTGTTCCGTAAGGTAACGCTGTTTAGCGTGTGGTAACTTTTGTTTGTTCTCCCTCCAACGACACTAGCGTCGCCTCTGACAGAAAACTGGGTGGCACTCTGGATCGCAACCAGCGCATTGACACATTGTAATCAAATATTCACCTCACGTGAACCTCACTGGTGAAGTTCACTGACTGCTCCCGGCAACGTTGCAATTATATTTTGTCTCTGTTGTGTTGCCAGTTTTGATATAAATGGAATCAACACATTTTTCCATGCAAAACAATTTGGATACACGATCCGCGCTCAGCGCCTCTTTTTCTTCTCTCCTTCAGTCCAGAACACACACGTACAGAATCAGTGGAGGTCAAGAGGCAATGGGAACCAAGGGGGGGCGTGTCCTGACTGAGTCCTCTGGACTAAGACTTGACCATCTAATGTCAAGGTGCTCGGATGGGTCACACGCCGGTGTAGTTTGTGCATTATTTATCAGCAGGCTCTCTTGACTCCTCGCTGTCAGCCGCTGTCTAGGATTTATTGCCCTAGTGTAACAGGGTAGGAGGACACGCATTAATTAAGAAAATGTTGACAAAGTGTAGGTGTAGGACCCCTGCTGACACCCATCGTTTCTACATCTTTCTGTCTCTATGTCCCTCTCTGTCTCCATCTGTCTTTCTCCCTCCTCCTCCCTCTGTCCCAGGCTGTCATCACTATGACGGTCTAATTCAGATTTTCTTCTAGCAGACAAAGTTTGTGTCCAAATGGTTATACTGTATAAGGCAGTGGTTTAGGAAGCAAACTTGGGTCCTCAAGCCTTCAGGTTGGAGGGCTCACACAGCCCACAGGTACAGTGGGATTTGGGTGGCGCTGGTGAAGCCTACATCTCCAGCGAACAGGTAGCAGATAAGAATCAACGAATGAGTCACTGTCACTGTCAGATCAGCCACGGGCATTAACTCCGGCTCCCCCGAGTCACGCTCTTTTGTTTTGAAGCAGCGACAAAGTAGCGCTAAGACCGAAAGGTCTCAGTGGAGCTGAAGGGGTTTCACAATCTTCATGAATCTTTAAATATGATCAGGTTTCCCCCGCGCTCCTGCATGGGTGCAAATGTCGCCTGCACATTGGGATCAAGATCCTCTCTTGCACAGTGGAAAGAAAAACCCAACACCTGTTATTCCTACAAAGGTGTCAAGGAGGAAAGGCGGGGGTTCAGAGTCGAGGGGCCTGATGAGAGTGTTTATCCACACGCAACCACACATTACTGCATTAGAGCACCACAAAAAAAAAAATACATTATAAGTAAAAGTACTTACTTTTAACCATAATCTACGTTACCGTCAGGTAAACTGCAATTAAAAAAAACCTCCACTGTCCCATCATCAACATTTATCGCTCGTAATTTGATTGCACAGGTGACGTTATGACATAAGAGAGACAATCGTAAAATGTCACAACGTCTTCGACACAATAAAAGCCAAATGTTATGAACTCTTTCTGTGACCACAATAGACGGAATCCACTCCCAGCCTCAGCCGAAGCTCAGCACCTTCACTGCCGTCCACTCTGAATAATTCAACCTCCTGTACGTTACAGTATTTCAGATCTCGGTGGGGTGTGATGTCCCCTCTGACGCCCCACCCTCACCCTCACCCTCAGCCTCAGCTCCGGTTTCCTTCCATCACTAATTACATCTATGTTTTGAAGCCGGCCCTCATGTCTCCTCAGGAGAGCCACTAATGAAGGCTCTTCTATTAGGATAACAGCAACAAACACTTTGTTAATGCCCACTAAATGACTTTTATGCCTTTTTCCAATTTGCACGTCTGTCCGTGGATGAAATACAGGCCCTGCAGCACCCGCGGGAGATGACATTTGCATATTAGAGGGAAGATACTTATTTTTTTTATGAGCATCTTAATTACTAAGAGTTCAGTTTTTGATTTTATAACCTGTTGTGTAGTTTAAAGCAATACATGACAGATGACAGGTTCACTTTTGATTTCGATTTCGTGTTTTACAAGCTGTGGACCGAAGTCTGTGTTTATTTCACGTGCCGCCAATAACTCAAGGTTAGGTGTTTGGCACAAGGAGGATTTGGGTATGTAGAATGGCAGACACGAGGAAACCAAACACTGACCTTTCTTGTACAAGACAACCACATGACTACTCACCGTTGACTTCTTACCTTTCTTCCTCTTGACATTTATCAATAAATTAAAAGGCACATTCTGGTGACCAGCGTTGCCAGATCCCGCTAGAGGAACGAGCGATGGGGCCGACAGAAAATGTCACTCCTTCACCACCGGGAGGTTTTGTTTAGATACACATTTTTAGACATTTAGCTTTTCCTCAGATTATAATTTAATCTGGACATTGGTCTAGTGCATTATGGTTTGGAGGTTCACCTGTGGAGTGAGACAAGAAGGACATGAGACTTCTGCAAAGTTTATAGGTTTATTTTATGATTCTTTTATGGCTTTTTTTACACCCACTTAACCAGATTTCTATTTCTGGCTTTGCTTTTTGACACTTCTGTAACCGTTTATGATTGTTATGTGACATCTGCAGGCCTTAGGTTTTAATAAAAGGTCATTGTAATACATTTAATTTGTCACTGTAAAACATCTTAGTGTTGAAATTCACCTAAATTTACCCCTTTTAACTTTAGTTTAGTAAATTCAATAGCTTTGTTTAGTTAATTTCTCCCCCTGAAAAAATGGAAATAGTTTTATTGCACATATCACAAAGCATTTATTGTATTTTCCTACGTTTCATTTTTTTATTTGTATTCTATCATGAAAGTTATCCTGTATTGCATTCCTTTTTTCTGGTTTGCAAAAAATTATTCCAACAAGAGCTTTTTTTTTTCTATGAAACCCACACACTCTAGCACTAATATTCCCAAAGAAAAGTGTTTGAATTCCTAGATTAAACTGTTTTGGACTTGGAGTTTCCTGAAATGTGCTGAACCTGGAGCTGGGGAAATCAGAGCAGCATCAGTCCCAGATTCTCTCCGTAGAATTTGGAGAGCATGGAAAATCCCAGTGCATTCTGTCAGTTGTGTTTCCCTGACAGTGAGGTCATGTTGCTCAGTTTAACCTCATCCCTTCAAATTATTTTTACCCAAGTGCGATCACTAGGTGGCAGTATTGAGCCAGAAAGCTGAATGGTTGGAAGAGGGGTAAGAGGAGACTAGAGGACGAGGCGGGGGCAGGGTAAATCCTGGCTTCCAGCATGTACTGTAAGTAGTGTATGTCCACTACAAACGGGATTAGCGGTAATATGTAAATCCTTAACGATTTGCATTTGTGCAAATTTACAATAAAATTAAAGTTTTGTTATTTTTTTGGATGCTTTGCGGCTTCTTTTTCATGTCAAGAATCATGTGTATATAACAGTCAAATCTTTGGGGCCAGTGCAAACACACACAATACAAAGACACACACATATTCAAAGACAATCTCCCCTGATTGATTGACCCCCGTTACTTCCCTTTGAGTGTCTTGAGAGACTGAAGGCATTGTGTCCCGGCAGTGAAGCAGAAGCAGAGACGAACCTGTCAGCAGCTGTAGCCTGGAGGACACGTCTTCAGTCTCTACTCTGTGACAGCAGTAACAGAGGGGACAAGGAGACGCTTCCAAGGGAACCTTGTTTCAGTGGTCAGATGATGATGATATGATGATGATGATCTGCTCTGATTCCGGTGCTGATAGAGTCGGGTAAGGGTTCAGGGGAAGTGCCTAAAGTCTGGTGGTTTTTACTGAAATGTTCCAACTTAAATAAAATCAATGCATCCACAAGAGACCTTGTCCAGTTATCGTCAAAGTAACTCTTTATGGTAGGGCTGGGTTAAAAAAAATCGATTAATCGATTTTAATCTATTTTTTTTTGTTAATAGGACGATATCGATTCATAAATCCAAAAATCGATCTTTTTTTTCCTTCTTTTCCCAACAACTTTACGTGAGCTCATGCACCACAGGTGATTACGTATTTATGTGGTTACGTGCGAGTTAACACACTCGCACGCAAAACAAATGTAAAAACAACGGCGCTAAAATCTAAAACTAGAGTCTGCCTTGTAATTTTGGGTCAAGTCATGGTAAATAAAAAATGCATGATGGATTAATATGACTGCCTTGAGTAAATTTGTGATGGAAATAAATGCAAAAAAAATAAATTTTTTATTAGCAAATGGATTAAGTTTCAATTTTAGCTTTGATTCTTCTGAGAATAACGTTGGTACGGAACTATAATTGATATGACAAAAACTGAATCGAAAACCGAAGCGAATCGTGAATTGAATCGAATCGAACCTTTGCGAATCGAATCGATTTAGAAAATTTGAATCAATACCCAGCCCTACTTTATGGATTAAATGACCTGGATGACTGATAACCTTCACTGACAACTTAAATAAAACCCCACTTCACTTTGATGAAGTGTTTGAAGTGGAATGGCTGCCGTCGAGTGATTGTCATTGGATGGATTTGTTAGTCGTAGTTATAGACATTTTACATATGTGTTATACATATATCTACATTTACAGATGTGACACGTACGAATACATACAACACACATATATGTATCTGCATTTGTGTGTGTGTATGCGTGTGCATGTGCAGTGCGGTCCTGACCTTTGCGCAGTGTGTGTAAACCCTGTGTGTCTCGGCGGTGGTGGAGTGGAGACATGTCCAGCTCCACTTAATAGCCCTTTGTTCAACCTGCAGACCCACAGGTCAGGAGTCAACTGCACCTGAGGCCGATTCCCACAGACAAAGGCCCAGTGTTTACCTGCAGTGGAGTTCTGTCCTCTGCTGCGGGGCCTGGAAGACTGGGGCAAAGTATGCATGTGTGACGGCAGGACAAGAGCGTCCACAGCAGGGTTAGACCTCGGAGGACAACGGGGTCTATAGAGTTGTATCTAAAAGTGGAAAATTGTTCAGAAAACAACAAATCCAAACACGACCAAAGGTGAAATCAGTTACAGAAAATATAGGACAACTCTGTTTATAGAAATAGCAACTCTGAGTTCTATTTGCTATTTTCTATTTTTTGCTTTCTAATTTTTTTTAACATAATTTGACGGATATTACATAATTTTTTGTCAATTCGACTTTTCCTTTTGGCTACTACGCTGCAACTTGAACTGCATTCGAGACTTCTTATACCAACAACTCTGTTTTCTCCATTTCCTGCCTCTTACATGTGCTTATAATCAGGTTTCATTGACAGTAAACTGAATGTTTCTGGTTTATGGAAAAGAACAAAACACTAGAGGATGTTGTTTTCCTGAGGTTGAAACAACATTGGACAGATTTCTCTTGCATTTTATGGACTAAGTGACAAATTGGCCTCAAAGTTTCTGATCTGCTAGCTGCACTGTGGAAACCGTCAACGGTTCCAACCCTGGTTGTCAGTAATAATAAAAGGACGACAACAGCGAGAGATGAATTCTAATGATCCTGTGAGTTCATATTAACTCCTGTGTCTGGGAAAACAGTAGGGCATTGTAAAAATTCCACATTTGGAACCATAACGCCAAGTGTCAGCCACTCCCAGCTGCTTCCAACACAAACATCGTGTCACGCTTCCCAACCCAGTCCTGAGCATGGAAATCAACCAGGATGCAAAGCCGCAACAATTCCCTGCACTTCCTGCAGCCATTCCCAGCTCTCCTGGCACCGGGTCAAGGGCAGCAGATGGGAATCTTTAGGCCGCCACACATCCACCCACAGACGGGAGCATTAAGGGGGCCAGGCCGAGCAGAACCAAGCCTCAAATGGAATAAAGAAACTGTGAGGTTCAGCGTAGGGACTGGGGGAGGGCGTCGTTGGCAGCAGAGAGGGAGGGGAGCGGGATTGTACCTGTCAGAACATGAGCGGAACAGGTGAACCCCCATCCCCAAGGCCCTGCTCTCATTTACACTCACATGGGTCAACCCCCTCCACCTGTTGCCGAGGCTGGGAACCAGCAGGGTGCCCGTCACCTCATCTGCCCCACCCATTCTAACCCCATTTCCCTGTCAGTTACACCCCCTTTTTCCTTAGCCGTCCCATCCCTTTAGCTCGAGGGGCCAGTGGCATTACATCCCTGTCCCTGGCAGATTTTAAGAGCGGGCGGGGGTCGGACGTGACAACTGCCCCAAATGAACCCTTAATAAACAGGCAAACAACAACGCCGTGAGTGGAAAATGCAAAGCAGAAGGGAAAGAAGACCCCTTAATTCTGTCCACATTTACATGTAAAGATTTACAGCAGCTCAACACCGCAAACGCTAAGCGGTAAATATTCAAATAATTGTCCCCGACATATAGGTTTGTCTAGTCCTCCAAACCTGTTTTGATGTAAAGATGTTCCTTTTTATGCAAATAAGAGAAAACATCTGTGTCCTTTGTCTCGAATTCAGTCACTAGATTTCCATTTGACATGATTCGAACAGATACACTATTTTTTTTTTTGAGACACCACTGTTCCACAACCTAAACCTCTTGCTTATTATGTGACCATAATGATAAAGCCCTGCTAATCATAAGGAAGCATTTATTTTACCCCAAGCCACTACATTTTCCCAAACTAGACCATAAGCTTTAAGGGTTATACTTAGGGCTTTTCTAAAGAGCAGTTTTGTGAAATATTGATACATTATTGATACTGACCTCACTTAACAAGGCGACCACAAACACTACCGTTTATATTAACTGTACTGCAGATGGAGAAGTCTACTACACCAGTGTTCTCCGACCTTTTTTTGCAACACAAAACCGGTTAAATGTTTCGTTCTATTTTCACGGACTGGTCGTTACGTTGTGGCAGATAAATAACCCTTAATAAAATTTACTTTTCGGTTTTCTGAAATATTTTCCTACCTATAAAATCTTCCTACCCGAATTAATTGTGCACGAACACAACAAGGATTTCTCAAGTGCACACAGCCTATAATTTTCTGCTACCAGGCAGCTGTAAAAAGTTAGAATCTTGTATCAATGATTCGTTATTTTGAGTTTATTGTTGTTGTTGTTATGAGAAAATATTTCCTATTCAAATAAAGTTGCATTATTGATGATGGAATCCTAGCCATTCTATTGGTCAGTTCTTTTGTTGATATGGGTATGGATCAAGTGGAAGTAATAGCCGGATGGGGCCAAAAGGAAACATTATTTCTCTGCGGCCCGGCACCAATTCACCCATGGACCGCTACTGGTCCCCGGCCCAGTGGTTGGGCACCCCTGTACTACACAATCCACGTCAGCTTTCCATTTTAGGCTACTTCCTGTGTTCAACACTTGAGCTGTTTGACAGGCGAGGACTAAGTTATGGTGGACGATTAGTGCGAAACTCCTTTTACTAGGTCTTTGAGGCTTTTTACAGCTAATAATTGGCTGTTAACACTGTTTTTTTTTTCTTTTTTGACACTAGACCTCCATCCCCAGCCTTTTCACTGGTTGATGTATGGCCTCATCAGGGAACAATGATTTAGACACATGTTTGTGTGTCCTGAACCATTGATCAACAGACTTAAAATGATGTAAAAACGTATATGAAGTACTTCTTTTGCTTGTGTAACCAGAGTTTGTACGTTGCAGTAGAAAGAAAATGTGAGTACTTTTCCCTGCAGAGACGTGGTTCAACTGTAGTTCCAGTTACTCTGCAAAGGCGAGGCAAATCCTTTTGGTCCTTCAAACTATGTTTATTTGTCGTTAGAGATTTCCTATTGCCATTCAAATATTGATTGTTGGAGTTGACACATACTGGTTCCGCTTTTGTTCGCTGTGTTTGCATTGTTATTTTCTCAAGTGTCCGTTCCTTTGTCGGTATCTAATTGAACGCGATGGTTGCAACTTCTCATCGACCCATTTGACTCTGTCAACATATATTTGCATGAACAGTATACTCTACCTGGACGTTGTCACTGCTGTTTATTTTCTGGGTTGCATCAAGTGGGGTTGTTTGTTTATTTAAAGTTTGGATCGTATGCTGATATTGGGAAACTCTACCCACAGGGGGCACTGAAAACAGGAGTCAAACCCATGTCCATTTCAACCACACCACAGGACTAGTGGAGACACATCGTAGACTTTATCACATTAACTGTGGTTATTTCAGAGAGGTTCAGGGGCGACAGTCTCCACCACTGACACCCAAATCCCACTGCTGGGTGGTGCACTGGAAGTTATGTGGGTCGGGACAGAACACTTCAGTGGCAACCTGGCAGCTGGTGGAATCGAACTGGAAGCCTTTTGGAACCTTGTCTGCTTCCTTATCCACTAGGCCACCAGTGTCGCCCAACCTTGGGTGTCATTTAGAAAAGTTCACAGTTTAGACAATAGACTTGATCAGGATGAAAACCCGTTGCTGCCTGACTCACCACAAATTTACGAAAAAAGGTGCATTTTGGATAGATAAAAAGAAACTGATCGTTTTTGAAATGTTTTGCAAAACGAATATTTTTTTAGAGTTTAGAAATCTCTCCACATAATTTAGGAATGTTTTTGGAGATTTTCTTAGCGTTTCTTCCTAGATATTTCTCATTGCTCATCTGTTATAGTGTTAAGGTTACTTTCAAAAGATAAACTGTGTGTGTGTGTGTGTGTGTGTGTGTGTGTGTGTGTGTGTGTGCCTGCACAGCTACCTGAGGGTTTTGCTGTTTTGCCTTTTAAAAGTTTCGGTGGGATTAAAAGAGGACTAGATGCAAACAACACACTACTATAAGTTCACAGTTTAGACAATAGACTTGATCAGGATGAAAACCCGTTGCTGCCTGACTCACCACAAATTTACGAAAAAAGGTGCATTTTGGATAGATAAAAAGAAACTGATCGTTTTTGAAATGTTTTGCAAAACGAATATTTTTTTAGAGTTTAGAAATCTCTCCACATAATTTAGGAATGTTTTTGGAGATTTTCTTAGCGTTTCTTCCTAGATATTTGTCATTGCTCATGTGTTATAGTGTTAAGGTTACTTTCAAAAGATAAACTGTGTGTGTGTGTGTGTGTGTGTGTGTGTGTGTGTGTGTGTGTGTGTGTGTGTGTGTGTGTGTGTGCCTGCACAGCTACCTGAGGCTTTTGCTGTTTTGCCTTTTAAAAGTTTCGGTGGGATTAAAAGAGGACTAGATGCAAACAACACACTACTATTCCCCTCAGGCAGGAGAGGAACCTTTCCACTCCACTCTCTGCTCACACTCTACACTAGTCACGCAAGCCCCATCAGAGATATGCACACACACACACACACACACACACACACCGAGTCACAGGAAAGTGTGCAGACACAAACCTTAGTCGAAGTGAGTCAGAAAAGGAGCCCAGGATTGTAAATTCAGATGTTGTGCAAAGCTCTGTTTGTGGTTTGTGTGGTGCCTGAAATTGTGCGGAATTAGCATATCAAATGTAGCCCTGATTTATGCCGGCAGAAGTGTGTACTTGTGTTACTTTAGGCTCAGAGAAGGCGTTAGATCATTACTTAGGAATTTAATGGAGTGAGTGGGTGACAAAGCTACTTTTGCTTTTTTTTTTTTTTTGTTTTTTTTCTTTGTTTTTTTTTTTTTTTTTCTTTGCCTGAACAGAATAGACTTGATAAATAAGGACTCAAAACTTGCTGCTGAAGTATTTCTCTTGTTGTTACAAGAATATAGGTGAGTTCATGGTAACTATGAAGCTAAGAAACACTAACAAAATGGGCTTCAAACCTTCGACCTGTGCTTGTGTTAATGAATTTGTCATTTCTGTATGTTTTAATAGAAATATCCACCTGGAGCCATAGCATAAATGACTTAGACAAGAAACAACTTGGGGCAGTGGTGGCCTAGTGGTTAAGGAACCAGATTGGGGTCCGGAGGGTTCCAGGTTTGAATCCACCAACTGCTAAGTTAGCATTGAGGTCCACCGAGCATGGCATCGTCCCCACTCGCTTAAAGCTGCCCACTGTTCACTTCGGTGATGGGTTAAATACCGAGATCACATTTCTTTGTGTGCAGTGGTGTGAACCACAATGTCACAATAACAAGGAGTTTGATTTCCTTGCTACGCTTACCAGCTAGCTTCGTAAAATCTCTGAAAGTCTGAGGAGTCGAGGTCTTAACTTATCACCCAAGAAATGGTATCTGTTTTTTTTTTTTTAGTCAGTGTGATCTACAGTGAGGTGACTGTAGTGAGTTTGAAGTATGGTTAGGTAAGTTCTCATGGTTGAGTCGTGAGAACAGGAATACATGTTGGTGTGTTGTGAAACAGTCAGAAAGAGGAGGGCCGCTTCAGAAAAAAGGCTCGGAGCCATGAGTGAATGACTGATAGAAGAGACCTTTATGACAAAGCCCTTGATACGTACACACGCTCACACGTTTCTGAGTAGGTGTAACATACACACAGACATGATGGCGACAGTAACAAAAATGCACTACTCACACAGACTGGTGATGATTTTTTTTTTTCTCCGTCGGAGTGGTGTAGAGAACAACTCACAACACAGATCACACAGACGTGAGTTTTTCATCTTACGTCTTTCAACAAGTGTCACACAGCAAAGACAAGTGTCATCTTCGCCAGTTGCTTATCTCGTCTTTTGTCTTTTAAAGTCCCTGTTTACCTTGCACGCCGTGTCTCCGATGTTGCGTTGTTTTGTGCAGATGTCAGAATCCGTTGAAATGTCCTTGGTTCTAGATTTTAATTTCAGTCACCAGGTGCGGGGTTTAGGCCCTCCGAATTCCAACGACGTATAAACGTTTTCAGATGCCGGCGAGGGGGGTTTAAAGTGTGCAGGGGTTAGGCGTGATTGCGCAGGGTCATCCACCCGTGCAGCTGACGCGCACGTGAAAGCGCCTTCGCAGAAACCTGCGCGAGTCATTTGTACGTGAAAGGACGAGCGAGTCTTTCCTCATGTGATCGGTGACATTTGGGGCTTTGGAGGCTTTGGTGAAACTGGCAGTGATTTCTGAATTATAATGACCGCAAACTACTGTCGCCGCCTCTCAAACCACATGGTGCAGTAGATGCATGTCAGGGCCTCATGGGTCCAGAACGTGGCAGCTTTACTGTAATTGTCATTCCCTGCTGTTCCTGGAAGTCCACACAGTGAATTCACAGCAATAAAATGTTTCTGCTCTTCATTCAGAGTGGTTTAAAACTGTGGCCGTGGAACAGTACCAGTCCATGGAGCAATTCATACCGGGCCCCAGAGAGATGATACTCAACTTTATATGTTATTTGACGCTAAACAGTGTTTTTGAAAAGGACCAGGTCCCCACATGTTTGTGTGTCCAGGCCAAGTCCAATATGTCAAATAAACTGCAACTCATTGAGTTACCTATCACAGAGTAGACATTCTCTGTCTGATCGAGGACGTCCACACTATTGTGTCTCTTCAATGAAGCAAGGAACCCTTAAAAACTGCTTTGCCACTTAGAGCTGAAAAGTTCTGCATTAAAAAAAAACAAGGGCAGTTTAGGGCAGTGGTCTAGTGGTTAAGGGAGCGGACTTGGGTCTGCAAGGTCCCCGGTTCGAATCCCACAACTGTGTGCTGTGGTGTGAATCACAACCCGACAATGACAAAAAAAAGAAATTTCTTGTTCTCCTTTCTTCAAATTAAGTTGCATACAACTTATGTTGATATTTGGTTGGTTATTATACTTAATAACCAAATACCACTTTTGCCGGACGTTTCATTTTTATTAGCGGTATTTATCCACTACACCTCAAAAACCAGTCCACAAAAAATTGCCACATATTTGACCGGTCCATGGCGCAAATAGGGTTGGGGGGACACTGTTTTAAAACATTTATTGCAAGATGAAAAAAAAAAAAAAACGCTGTTGATTTGACTGGATAAGTCCTTGATTTTCCCTTTTCCCACTATCGCTGCAGCGCTGCAGAGCAAGGCAGTTCTGCTCAGTTCATATACAGTGTGCAGGAAGTGATTAACAGGAAAGAGATCAAAGGCCGTAGACAGGATAAACATTCTTCCCTGGGACTTTTGTCCTCAGGGGTATACAGCACCACTTCCTCTCCTCACAGACCGACCGCTGCCACAGCACAGCGCACACATTGTCACCACATGATGCACTGATCCACGGTTCAGAGTGTGACGGCGAGATGGAGCGATAAAGACGGAGGCCCCCGTGCGTTTATTTGTTGTTTGGCCGTTTGTTCGACCTCTAAGATGGACGGCCGCGTCTGAAGTTGGAGAATGATGGGGTTGTTATGCTGCACAGATCCAACAATCACTGGAGGAGAGGGCCTCACTTTATGCTAATTTCCCATATGATTCTCTCTGGTGCACAGCTGTTGAACCAGAGCATTGCCACTGGGATTTAATTATGCGACTGCAGCTGCAGGTGTAAGAGTGAGGGGCAGGAAGTGAAGAAAAGACCCTGGTATGTTGGTAGCACCAGAACAGAAGACATTTACTGAACTGGGACGAGAGCTTTGAACTGGAACGAAAAAGCAGAAACATGAAATTTGGTTCCATACCAGAATTATTTAAGAATAGTTTAATAGAATGAATTTATCTTCATTTGTCTCCTAAAAAGTCAAAGGTCATGTCAAACCAGAATGATTTCCCAGTCAGTTCAGAACAGAGACAATATTTTAACCTTTCTGGTTTTGGATTCTACCATGGGGATGATCTTCCTGGACCAGAACCGAAAAATATTGTACCTGGAGCTTCTCAGGAGACAAATTACTTTGGTTGGATTTTTAAAGAACTAAATGCAACCAGTATTAACCGGCTGCCATTATTTTTCAATAATATATTCTATTCCAAAGAAAAAAATATATATATTATATTTTATTTATGGTTTTGTTTCTGTTCCAAAGCAAAATGCAGAAGGTTTCGGTGATTTGTTCCTTTAACCCGTCGAACAAAGTCCTGACTGGAACCCTTGAAGACAAAGGACTGGGATTCAAAAGCCCAACTGTGATAATGAACAGAATCATAAATGTACTATTTTGAGAAGATGCAGAAGTTACTACCTCTACTATCTGTTTTATGTTTAACTCCAGAAGTTAATACAGGTTATAGTGACACTAGACTTGCACCAAATTGTAACTGAGCCATGAAAATGGAAATATGACCAATGGAAAAGATCAAATTGCAACAGTGACACTACATATGTAAGAAAATCAACTGTTAATATGTATAAAACCACTGTATTTCTCCTTCACTTCACTTATATGGAGTTTTTTTCTCCACCCACCCAGTGCAAATGAGCAGCTGAACTACCTGACACACAGTTGTGTCACAAATACACATATTTGCATTTCCACCGAAAAAACCCCAAAGGGTGATGCAAGTGTTGAAGAAGCTCGTAAATGTTAAAGTTCAACCGTAGACTCCACGTGGAATTATTCCGAATCCCGTTTTCCACTGATAAATAACCAACTAACACTCAGTGACAGCTGAGACTGGTTGTCATTCCCAGGTGGAATGATTTGTTACTCTTGACTTTCATCAGACACCCCGTACCTGTGTTACCTGCTGTGCATCCATGAGTCCATGTTACAGGCAGGTTTGACTCCAGTGACTTTTTATTATTAAGTATTTAACATCCACAACTCAGCCGCAGTATTAACTCAGCCCATCTTTTTTTGGGAATTTTGGGAAGTTAGATATGAAAACAATGTCTTTTTGAATCCAACCCTGAGAAGGTCCCAGCAGTCCACCCCGCCTGAGGTGAAATATAACCTCTTTTGGGCTCAATGGATGGCAGATCACAGGCTCTTAAGATCTTAAAGAGACAATTATCCTCAATTGGAGGCTGACAGGAAGAACAAACGCTTCATAAGTGGAGCGAGGGTCTTTCTTCTCCTGGGGGAGGGGGATTAATCCACTGACAAGGGCCCATAGTAGTGACCAGGTGATATACCTGTCGACCCCGGGTCTTTAAAATAACAGTGGACGGCGATGGCTGGGCGATCACGTACATCAAATAATAAAGACATAACCATCAGACGAGGTCCATTCCGCCCAGAAAATGCTTGACCTTGTTGTTCTTTTGAAGCCCGGACCCCGGGGGACAGTGTCTTTGTGTCGGGTTGGATGATGACTCCAGCTGCCCTCAGCTGTGGTGGGCACAGAATGCTGAGTCCAACTTTGGGTTTTAAAAATAACTAGTCCCATGGATGTGCGGCTTGTTTTTACTGGATTGAGGTCAGAACATACGGACCGTAATCAGCTTCATATGCAGAGCTACATGAAAACGACCCCGGGTTCTTAACAGCCTGCCATATATTCTCATCGTCAATCAAATTCGAGAACATGTCAACGGTGGAACTGCATTGACACCAGGAAATAAACTGTTGCAGTGTTGTTTTTGCGTCGGTTCCATGCGGTAACAAACAAGAATTTTCCCTCCTCATCTCCTGCCAGACGTTAAGACGCTTTTCGTTTGCATTCTGGCTACAAATGAACCTCATTTGAAACGATAACCAGACAAACGCACATATGTTCTCTTGTCAGGGACCCACATTTGGCCTCTCCGCCTGTCATTAAAAAACATTTATTCTGATAGAATCATTTGTCTTTGTGTCCAAGGCCAGACGAGTCCGAGGGTTAGCTTCCAGCGTCTAATTGGACAAGAGGATCATTGACATCACAGGAGGTGAAAGGCCAATCTGGGACAACCTTGCGAGTTTCTCGGTTCCAAGTTGCGTTTGAGAGTTGCCAGGTGTGAAGAACTTTACTTGTTGTTCTTGGTGGATGTGAACATCTGTGCCGGACGTGGAAACAGCGCCGAGAAACGACAGTTGTGCTCAAGCAGTAGACTTTAAAAACATGGATAATTTAGATGGAGCAGATGTAGGACCATGGGAAATAGGAATCCCTTCATCTACACCAGTGGTTCTCAACTGGTCTCACTCTGGGACCCACATTTTCCTGTGGTCATTAAGTCGTGACCAACTCTAATAGAATTCAAATCAAGCAAATTCATTTTCTAAAAAAAAAAAAAAAAAATCTCTTTTTTGACAGATTTTTGACTTTGATAGATTTTTAGACCAGTGGTTTTCAACTGGTCTCACTCCGACCCACATTTTCTTGTGGTCATTAAGTCGCGACCCATTCTCATAGAATTCAAACCAAACAAATTTTTTTTTTCAAAAAAAAAAAAAAAAAAAAAATTTTTTTTATTCCAAAACAAATACATTTTTTTTTTCAAAAAAAAAAAAAAAAAAAAATTTTTTTTTATTTGAAAAATCACTTCTTTTAACCTACTCATTTTATTCAGCAGAGTGTGCCCTTCAAAATAAGACATTTTCTAAAATAAAACAGACAGATTTTTGACTCACTGATCGCGACCCATTCAGAAGAGGTCCGCGACTCACTTTGGGGACGGGACCCGCCAGTTGAGAACCACTGATCTACACACCATGCCTTTAAAATCCTCCAAAACCTCAACAAAAAAGTAATAATCAGTGGGTCAGTGTTAGAAATGTTTTTTTTTTTTGTGGGTTTTCGTTAGTTGGTTTGATGTGGTGACAAAATCAAAACCTACTCTTTAAACCTTAACTTGATTATTTATCACCTTACATACATTTCATACCAATTCCTGTTCTATTTTTTACAATTTTTTTTTTTTTAGTACCTGCAAAGTCAGACCAGTGGGTCACCAGGACTCTAATTAACCTAGAAAAACATGATGCACAGCATATAATATCTTTGAAAGTTTAGTGTGTCAGATAAAATACCCTCAAACTTGATTTTTTTTTTTTTTTTTTTTAAATGACAGCTCCAGTTTCGGGTTTGACTCCAGAATGTCTGTGGGTGTGTTTAGCTAGCTGTAATGATCTGTTGCCAATCTTGTGCACTAATACCCATACACCCATCACGTCTAGAAATAAATACACAACTGCTCTTCACTACACACTTTGCCAGATCCTGCAGTTTGGTGCTGACGTTGCAGCCGAGTCCTGGGTCCTGTGAAATCTCCCTGTGTTTGCTGGAGCTTCTCCTTAATCCACTTTGGTGTGCGCCTCCATTTCTTCACTCTTTGTCTTCCTGCCTTGACTCCTTGCCTCACCCAGCTTTATATTCCACCAACAGTTTTCGTGGAACCTGCACAGCTGTTTGCTTCAAGGCAATGCTAGGTATATATTGTTGCACAATAAGGAAACAAACTGAACAGGCAAATATCTGCAGACTTTGCGTTTGAGAAAGTTATGTTCACATGTTGGGCGTCACACTTCATGCCACATACCAAACTCTAGAAGACAGGCAGGGATTAACTCATTGACTGCCAAAAACGTTGACTCCCTTAAATGTGTGTGAATTTCAGACTTGGCCACAATGTATTTATGTCACAGTAGGGGGCAGCACTTGTATATCTGCAATCTGATCGGCTGCTACGAAGAAGACGTTTGTTTACAGTTGTGGAGAGTAGTGGCGGGGAGCGTGGTGTGAGTAATATGGTGAAGCGGTTGTGTGAAAAAAAATCACAAGCAGCTAACACTAGCGCAGAGCTTGTCTGGCAGTGGAAGGCTTGGAGGTGGTGGAGGGAGAGGTGTTGCGGAAAACGGCCAGAGTAGGTCTGAAGGGCAACGCTACCAGGCTAGCGTCGCTAGCACTGCGCAACCATCGGAACGTGAAAGTTCCAGTTCAGAGTCGGACTTTGAACCGGATCCTGACTCCTCGGCTGAGGAGTGGTTTCCGTCAGGATCTGAAAGCAGCAGAGATTCGTCGCCAGATCTGCGGGACGTCAGTCACCGTTCTGCTTGAATGTTTCTGCAGAAAAAACTTGTTTTCTCTGTTTTTTTTTGGTCAAAATCATGTGTTTTCGCTGAAACCACCCTATGTTCTATGGCTGATTTCTTATCACTCAAAAAGGCTAGAGACTAACTAAGAAGAGAGTCTAAAGTTTCGTAAGTTTCGTGTTCAATGATGTTCAAAAACTATTTGCTGTGCATCGTCAAAGTTCAGCAAAAATGCCCAAAGACTTTGGCAGGAGGCAGGTCTCTTTTCTGAGAATGGCTGGCAGTCAATGAGTTAATGAGTTTCAATGATGAATGTCATGTATGTCAAGTAGTTTTATAGCTGCCATTCACTCCCCTTGTGCATTCTATAGGTGTGAAAACAAGCTACTGCTTTATGGGTCTCCATAAAATGATGATGCAATGAAACGGAATATTATGTGCGGTCACATTAGGGATCATTTGCATTCATTATATTTCTTGTCTAATAACGACAAAATACCTTCGGCCCGATATCAGCAGAAATATTAATATCGGTATCAGTTTTCAAAATCCAAAGATATTCAAAATCCAATTCTTCAAAGCCGCCGTCTCTGCAAATACGCTGGACTTCCTCATTGGCTCCTGACACTCTCACTGGCGCATCATAAATTATGTCATTAAACCGCACCAGTGAACCGCCAATCGAGGCCCGTCCTACATGTCTACGAAAATAGAAAAACGCTTTTATTGTGGCGATGTTGAAATGCTTATGGTACTTTGAAGAGGGAACTGAAGTTGTTTCTATGTGTGTGTCTTTTTTGTGTCTTGTTTGCTATTGTTGTGAGCCCAGTTTTTAATGTTAATGTTTTTTGGCAAGTTATTCTGTCCAAAACTAGACATAATTTGTGTACTTTAAATGCTGCACAAAGAGACATTTGACTGATTCAGACAAAATGTTTTTGAAAATGAAGAAAAAGGAGTGTTGCAGTTGTCCGAAAAGGAAAAAAAGCAGGGGAGATCACCTGCATATATCGGTATCAGTTAATATTGGTATCGGAAATTAAGTGTTTGGGCAATTATGGCAATATTGGGTATCGATAGAAGTTAATATAGGCCATCACTACGAAATACAGTTGTAAGGGATAAAACAGGCCGGATGGGCAGCACTTATGATGTCATCAACTGAATAAGGAAGGAAAGAGAACTCATATACAGTATTGTGACATTTTGATTCACAACACTGCACACAACGAAAAGTGACCTGTGCATTAGACCTATCACCAAAGTGACCAGTGGGCAGATTTCAGCGCCCTGTGAGAGGGCACGGTGCCATGCTCAGTGGACCTCAGCAATCGGGGGATTCGAACCAGGGGCCTTCAGGACCCTTGGCCGCTTAACTATTAGGCCAACAACTGCCCCAAATTAAGGTTAGGGTTATAATGTAATAAGGTTACATTTAGATTTCATTTGGAATGGGAGCCATATTTATGCTAAAACTATTTTTTAGGTTTCTTGATAGAAGAGAAACCACAATAAGTCACAGTGAGAACAGTTCTAAAGGGACGCACTGATCTACCATAATAAAAGACTCACCTAACAACCAGTCTAAGTTAAGACTTAAAATTCTGGGACCAAAACAACACTCGGATTTCAACGTGTTATATCCAGGATATAAATAGACATGGACTATTTTGTTTACCCCCTGAAGGCCTTTCTCTAGAACTGACCCCTAACATAAACACAACATTGCTCCTTCCCCCCACTGAGCCACAGGGGTGCAGGTGGTCCACATGGACATCTCTATATGGCTTCTGACCCGGGTTCAAAGATCAGACCCCTCAAATGATGGCCTTCCTTGCCGCCCCTAATTGGCCTGTTTATTTTTAGTCCACACTGGGCCGTGTCGAGCTATTAAAAGAAACGCGAACATGAGGCCGTCCACTAATTACTGCTGGGCCAACAGACCCTTACTTTCTCTGATTGTTACCACATGAACATCCTCAGAGTGGAGAGGGTCTCATCTGTCACCTTCACTGTCTCTGGCTGTGGTTCCTGCAGCTTCACGGCTGGATGTTTGGAGTGATGTCGATGGAAAAGTCCACTTTTAAATAGATTTGGTAGCTAAAAAGAGAAGCCATGTGACTATGTGGACCTCAATAAGTGTTAAGTGTTAGCAAAAGTGTTTGGAAAAGTTCAGTGAAGATTAGATCCTAATCAATTTGTCTCTTGTCTAATTTTCCAGGTCGTGACTTGTTATTTTACAGTTTCTTCCAAAAGTTTCTTTGCGAACCTGCAGCTCTCAATTCACAAAACGAGCAAACAAAGCAGTTTTGTCTCATTCTGCCGTTGCTGGCCAACATCACTAAATCCGGTTCGTTCATTTAAGGAGGCAGTAAGTAATTGGCTCGATTTAGACCTTAACATGATTGGTCAAATGGAGTGTGAAATAGTGCAGCAGCACAGAGAGAGCGGCCATGTTGGTGATAATGTAAAGTTTACAAAGGTTTGATTGGAGCAGGATGAATTAGCACGGTTTGGGCCCTGGACAAAGACGAGTGTGTTTGTTTGTCTCCGCGATGCTGCAGACATTTGATATGATAATTACAAGTCTGTCAGCCGTGGCAAAACAAAATATACAAACTCGTCTGCTTTAAGGCACAGTCAGCACAAAGGTATGATAACGTGTTACTTGAAGTCCACGGGATGGAGAAGTCAAACTGAGAATCTATGGCTCTATAAAAAACTATTTTGTTGTGAAAGGTTTACTTAAAAAATATGTCCTGCTGTGACATTTATTTTGCCCTGTCCTGTGAGAAGTCAGAATTCCTGGTCAAAATAGATTTCTTCACTTGTGTAGTCACGTTAATTATTATTATTATACGGTCGTGAGACCAGCCATGATGGATGGATTAGAGACACTAGGAATAGGTAGAAGACAGGAGACAGAGGTGGAGGTGGAGGAGTTAAAGATGCTGAGGTTCTCTTTAGGAGAG
>JAFBJS010004154.1:308483-321947 GCA_016785265.1 Paraplagusia blochii | reverse complement strand
CAGGAATGAGGTGATTAGAGGGACAACACAGACAGGAAGGTTTGGAGAAAAAGCTAGAGAAGACAGATTGAGATGGTTTGGACATGTTCAGAGGAGGGATAGTGGTTACGTTGGTAGAGAAATAATCCTAGAGATGGAGCTACCAGGTAGGAGAAAAAGAGGGCATTGATGCATGCACTGAGGGAGGACGTGGAGATAGTTGGAGTTAGAGTTGAGTATAAGGATGGACAGGATCAGGAATGAGGTGATTAGAGGGACAACACAGACAGGAAGGTTTGGAGAAAAAGCTAGAGAAGACAGATTGAGATGGTTTGGACATGTTCAGAGGAGGGACAGTGGTTACGTTGGTAGAGAAATAATTCTAGAGATGGAGCTACCAGGTAGGAGACAAAGAGGGCATTGATGCATGCACTGAGGGAGGACGTGGAGATAGTTGGAGTTAGAGTTGAGGATACAGAGGACAGGGGGAGATGGAAATTGACTCGCTGTGGCAACCCCTTAGAAAGGGACAACCTGAAATTGAAAGAAATTAATGACTTTCTTTTTGTCTCTCATCATCAAGGATGGACAGGAACAGGAATGAGGTGATTAGAGGGACAGCAGAGACATGAAGGTTTGGAGACAAAGCTAGAGAAGACAGATTGAGATGGTTTGGACATGTTCAGAGGAGGGACAGTGGATACATTGGTAGAAGAATGATCCTAGAGATGGAGCTACCAGGTAGGAGACAAAGAGGAGATTGATGGATGCAGTGAGGGAGGACATGGAGATAGTTGGAGTTAAAGTTGAGGATACAGAGGACAGGGTGAGATGGAAATTGACTCGCTGTGGCAACCCCTGAAAAAGAGACAAGTCGAAGAAGAAGTGTTGCAAAGAATCCATAAATCAAAAACATGGATTGTCGCTGATACAAAAGAAAATTCAACTATATTAACTTTACTTGGTGTTTCTTTAACTCAGGACTCATTACAGTTTGATTTATTTTTAATTGCTCCCAACATTGCACTATTATAACTAATTTTAACTTACAGCAGGAACTAAGAAAGCAAAACTACCTGTTCAGGCAGCTGTGTGCCACAACTTTGACTAACCTATTAAAGAAATGCCAGAAAACTGTGACTGAAGCTTGATGGCAGTATTTCAGTATCATCAGGCTCCAACATGCTGCAGGAGGTTTGGTTCAGGCCGGGCCCAGTGTTGCCTGCAGCAGTAATTCCTCTGTAGCCACTTGTTCCTCACTCCTGGTCCCCTGGTGCCAGCTCAGGTTGCTGTTGTCAGCAAGTGAAGTCCATGCTGTCAGGACGGGGTCTGGACATTGTCGGCGAGGACGGGCCCACCCGCCTGGCCCTGACTCGCTCGACCTTGCACCGCCGTGATGGATTGAGTTTCCAACGCACCTAGAACCTCACAAACCTCCGACTTCCTCCACAAATGAATCACCAAGTGTGAGAAAATGAGATATTCACAAGAGAGCAATGCATTATACTACTTAGACCTGTTAGTCTGCTGTGATGTGATGTGATGTGATGTTATGTTATGCCTCCTGTGCAAATAGATAACTAGGAAAATGCAGAGCTACGCCTGGTCAGTATGCACAGAAGTGGAGGGATGGCCTAGAACGGGCAGGTGGAGGAAGCAATTATTCTGACTGGTAATTAATTTGCATGAAAGTGTTAAAACACACAATTAAACCTCATTCTGAGTCGCTGTTGCTACACAAACCTGTTTAGGGAAGTGTTGAAATTGATGCCCAAAAGGAAAAACAGTGTTAGCTTTAGAAGGAGGTAAATATTTACGTGAACAGCGTTAAGGAAAAACGTAATTGTCACAAAACAAAAAAAAAAAGAAATCTAACCGCGTTGAGGACAGTTTAATAATACAGTTTATAAAAGTCAAGTGGCTTTCAATCATGTCATCACAGGGACATCATAAATCCCAGTTCTTCTTAACTGTAGTTTTTAGCCGCATTAACTAATACATTTCCTCCCGATTGTTCATTAGAAAACGATTAGCATGTACCTGACAGTTTAACACCGTGTAAACACGACCGTAGCGTAGATAAGAAGCCTAAGGGCAGTAATTACCGGTGTACGCCTGTGTTAATCTACAGCTTAGAGAATATCAAGAGCTGCTTCTTTATCTTCAAGTCTCTTAGTAGGAAGACGTAAAACCTCCCAATGGATCTGGGCCTGTATCTACACACATATGTATATTTCTCTATAGGTTCTCTTTAGGAGAGACAAGGATGGACAGGAGCAGGAATGAGGTGATTAGAGGGACAACACAGACATGAAGGTTTGGAGAAAAAGCTAGAGAAGACAGATTGAGATGGTTTGGACATGTTCAGAGGAGGGACAGTGGTTATATTGCTAGAATCTATGATCTTAGACATGGAGCTACCAGGTAGGAGACACAGAGGAGATTGATGGATGCAGTGAGGGAGGACATGGAGGTGGTTGGAGTTAGGGTTGGAGATATAGAGGACAGGGGGAGATGGAAATTGTTGACTCGCTGTGGCAACCCCTGAAAAGGGGACACAACAAAAGATGGACAGGCTCAGGAATGAGGGGATTAGAGGGACAACACAGACAGGAAGGTTTGGACAAAAAGCTAGAGAAGACAGATTGAGATGGTTTGGACATGTTCAGAGGAGGACAGTGGATACATTGGTAGAAGAGAAGTGATGGAGGACATGGAGTTAGGGGAGATGGAAAATGTCGCTGTGTTAACCCCTGGAAAAAAAAAGAGACAAACCTAAAGTAGACAATTTATATACGTGTATATTTATGGGCCGTTTCTTCTATGTTGGTCCACGCACTTCCATGAGATGAAAAAGATTTGATTGTGCTCGGGCAGCACATGTGAGCACTTTGTAATAATGGCTGCCTGGCCTGGTTATCAGCACAGTGAGCTGTGAAACACTCCTGTTATCGTAGTGTTGGCGTTCAGGACTCATGATTCACGAAAACCCCTGTTTTTAAGAGAACCCGCAGGTTTTGGTTTTGGTCTGCTGAGGTAACACCGCGCCGCTGCAGAGCTGCGGTGAAATATGGGCCTCGTCAGCAGCTCCTCTTCGACTCGATTGCTGTTGTTTGTCTTTTCAGCTCCGCGTAACATGCAGGGACTTTATATGGTTGAGGTAATCCTCCAATGTGCCGTGCAGATGGAGTGTAGATTGTGTTACAACACTTTTCAGCTATTTCCTCGCAGACATTTGGGTTTGTTTGGCGTGACTCACTGCTTTGGACATATTTGTTTGATCCAAGACATGCAGGCATGATGTTGCAGCAGTTTCTTTTGTATAATTTATGGTCTCACCAACACACAGAAGCACAAATATTCACAATCACTTCCTAAACACGGCTTGCAATAGAGGATTCAGGGCTTTGAGACGTATCAGATGTGCGGGGGAAAACCTGCAATAACAGCAGAAATGTGAAGTCGGTATCCACCCGGGCTGCGGTTGTGCTGTCAGACCCCCGTTTCCCCCTGAGGGGACGTTGCATGTCATCCGTTGGTGGGCCACTGTTGCCACCCAGACAGCTGTTGTACAGTGAGCTACATGCCGTTTTAACCCTGTCAGTGCCTCGGTGTGATGAGCGCTCCTGACGGCACTCCCTCTGACTCTATTGTCCCAGGGTTCCCGGGCAGGAACGTTGGCTGTGGGCAGCGCTCCAAAGAAAACATCACAAGTTGTTGGTAACGCAGTTTGAAAGCAGAGCCAGTAAGAATGGAATCACACTCCTGTGTTTGCTGCCACGACAGAGAGGCCTCTCTGCGGTGACATTTGAATATTGCTAGATTCAGGGTGAAACCGTTTGTTGTCTCCACTGTTTTGAATGAAAGTCTTAAATAAAGTAAATAAATACAAATGTGCCCACAAAACGGCTCTGGGCACAGTTGTAGTTTTTTTTTCATTATGGTAAAACTGGAAGAGATGACAAATACAAGACCCTTTAGTTCAGTGGTCCCCAACCACTGGGTTGTGTACCGGTACTGGTCCGTGGGTGAATTGTTGCTGGGTCGTAGAGAAATAATGTTTCCTTTTGTCCCCATCTGTCTATTACTTCCACTTGATCCATACCCATGTCAACAAAAGAACTGACCAATAGAATGGCTAGGATTCCATCATCAATAATGCAACTATATTTGATTAGGAAATATTTTCAACAACAATAAACTCAAAATGACACAGAGTCATTGATACAAGATTCTAACTTTTTATACCGGTCTGGTAGCAGAAAATTATAGGCTGTGTGCACTTGGGAAATCCTTGTTGTGTGCATGCACAGCTAGTTCAGGTAGGAATATTTTATAGGTAGCAAAATACTTCAGAACACCAGAAATTTAATTTTATTAAGGGGTATTTATCTGCTACAACATAATGTCTGGTCTGTGAAAACAGTTAGAGACATTTAACCGGTCTGTGGAACAAAAAAGTTTTGGGATCATCGCTTTAGTTCATTAACTTGCTGTATTTTACTATCACAGGTTTAGTTTTTGCTGAAATCTACTCAAGTTATACTGTAAATAAATGCATTTTGTTTTGTTTTACTTACTATATATTTTCTCTAATTTTTTTTGGAACATTCCTTACTTAGATAGCTTTAGTATATCTCACAATTTGTCAGATAATTTATTTATGTATTATTTTATCTTTGTGTAACTGATACTTGGTTACTTTTTAGACATTTTGTAAATAAAAAAAAATATTCTTGTTATAGTTTAGCTTGGTCCCTTTTTGGTTTTACTTTGTTAAATGTTATTCCTCGTCTACTTTTTTCCCAATTTTGAAATAATATAAATATATGAATTATTTCTTTTTCCACAGCAAAGTGAAGACCTCCTGTTTGTGAAAGACACTTAAGAGCGGGATAAAGAGCCGACACTCCCTGCTCCTCAAGCTCCTAATCTTCCTGAGAAACCAAGGTGGGACACCTGGGTGAAAAGGTCACTGTCTGCAGCATTCCTGGCCTGGCAGGGGGGCAGAAGTGGAGAACGAATGGAGGGGCAGACGGAGGTAAGTAGAGCATTGTGTGTCCACCTTAGTTGGGCTTGGCCCTTTGGCTTTTGTTGATGTTTTGTCACCATTGTTGCTCAGACTTAACACAGAATTCCTCCCAGCTCTGCAGTCTGAATGTACTGGGGTACGAGGAGCAAAAAAAAAGACAAAACAGATGGGTTTTTTTTTTTCAGAACCGCGTTGAAAACAATAGACGTGACGCCCCTCAGCCGTTACAGGCCCCCGCGGCCTATAAAACACTCACAGCAGAAAAAAACATGACAACAACAGAGGAAATCTGAAACACCTGAGGAGGAATATTCACCTCCACGGTTGGAACAAACTCACACATAAGGATTTGAGGAATGTGGCTTACAACGGATGAAACATGATTAAGATTTCATAACACCCAAATCACAAGAGCATAATTTGCATTATTTTGCATTTATTGCATGAGTCAGTGTTCCCCAACCTTTTTTGCTCTTTTTTTTGCGGACCAGTCCTTAGTGGATAAATCCCCCTAAATCTGGTATTTTAGTATAAAAAGTATAAATATCAATGTCCTTAAATGCAGAATTCTTCAACTGCAAGTGGCAAAGCAGCTTTAAAGTCTTCATTAAAGGGACAATATGTCTCTTTAATGACGTAATGCGTCCACTGTGATAAGCAGCAGGCATGAATACACGGACACCCGGTCATTTTAAAAACCACTGTCCACCGTTACACAATAAATAAATAAAACGGAATGTTTAGCATTATCTGTCTGTGACCCTGTACCAACTGACCCACGGCCCAGTACTGGTCCGCAGCCCAGTGGTTGGGGACCACTGGCATAAATTGCCATTAACAAAGAATCAGTTGACTTGATATAGGAGGAAACAAAAAGTTGTTTAGTGTTGAAGTGAAGTCCACAAAAGTGACGCGGGTTGTTGTACAGATATCGACCGTAAATGTATCAGAGTCCGACTCCAGGCCCATATTGTTCCGTGTCCAACTTTATATTAGTTTTAAATTTTTATATGAACTATTTACTGCACGGATATGTTTTCTATTTTCTATTCATTTTCTTTATTTGGTCAAAAACGGTTGAAAAAGCTCAAAGAAACTTGAACCTCAAAAGTTACGGAAACAAGTTCTCTGCCAAAATCTTTAATAAGTCAATTATTCTTTTTTACTTTATCATTATCTCTGCATTGGAACCAGTTCGTCTCACATGTCTCTGCAAAAGGGTTTCACCTTCACTTAACTTGGGTCTTAACTTGTGTTTTGCCTGCAGTGACTGAGACAATCACTGCAGGCAGGAGTCAATTCCTGGTCAAATGGCTCTTCAACTTCCCCATTCATCTCTGTGATTTTTTTTTTCTCTCTTTCTTTTTTTTTTTTGAGATTGTGATGATACCTCGCAGCATACAGACACACAGCTATTCTCTGACAAGTTCCCAGTCGTCTCCAGCCCCAACTCTGGCTCCTCTCAGGTTGGTTTTTGAACAGATTACAAGAAAATGGATTGTTTTAGCCCCGGGGACTTTCTGTCACTGAAATATGGATGGGTTTGAAGTGTTCACTCCTCCCACCCCCTCCCAACGTGGCCCGTGAGGAGGCTACATGTTTGTATGTGAGTGGGATCAGTCATTCCGCTGGCAGTATCACCAACGTCTTTGTCTTCTCTTCTAAAGCTTTGGCGAAATTCCTCGTCTCTCAGATTGTTGTCCTCAGGTCATTGCCTGCTCAGCAATTTTTGCTCTTTGCCTTAGAAAACATACACCGTGGTCTAGTAGAAAAACAACAGAGTTACCTGGAGCTGTTTGTGGGTTCATGATGGTATCGTTATTATTTTATCTATTTGACAGGGACAATGTCCACAAGAATGAATCAGAGAAAAGATGCTTTGTACCAGGCATGGGCAAACTAAGGCCTGGGGGCCAGATGCGGTCCGTTGAGCTTTTTAATGCGGCCCGTCAACCTTGTCCAAATTAAAATGTTTATTTAAATTATAATTACACTGTCTTTTCCCTGCAATAATGCGTTTCCCATCATAAAGGGGTCACATTAGAAATGTAGGATTTTAGGTTTTATACCTGACGTTGACATGCCATTTATCTTAGTTCAAATGAATAATCAATTTTTCTGCTCTGGTCTCGTCCCCGTGTCCAATTTTAGGGCCATTTGTAACATAGTACAATAAAAACGAACATTAATAAAAGAGAGCAACTGATGACAAATACAGACAGTGCTAAATACATTTCATGAAAATCATCGTTAGTTCAGTTAAAAAAATCAAATAAGTTCATATGTGATCGTCCTTGTCATCTTTCGTTGTTTCCATTTTAACACTGACAAGTTTTTGTTCTGAGGAAGTGGCTTCGTACTTGAAGATTACATTTTTTACATCTTGTCACGTTTTTTTTTTTCCTAAACTGGAAGATATCTGGTCAGGTGTTGAAATAACACTTTTGAAAAACAACTTCAGATTAGCTGTTTTAATTGTATTTTCAAAATTAAGTTTGTGTTTTGTTAATATTTGACAGTGATGGTACAATCAGGATTTCTAGTCTAAAATCGATCAATATGAAATACCAAAAGTTAAATTTGTAAGAATCATGCTGTTTAAGTTAGTCTTTGTCCTTGTTTGCTTTCATATACTGACTCATATTGCTGCATTATGTGGAAGAGCAATGGCAATCTTTGGTGTTTTTAAAGAGTATTCAAATAGTTCATTGGAACTTTCTCAGAATATTTAGGAATCCCTGTAATCTCAAGCTAGAAGTCGGTATAATTGTTGAGAAAATAATAAATAAGATAAAGAGTATTGTATTTAAGTTTGCACTTCACTCTTCACAAAGCAAGAAACAAACCACTCCCTATAAGTTGACAGTTGGCTGGTGGAGATGTCGACCTACATCCGCCTTTCTAATTCTTCCCTGTCTGTTGCCGCGGCCTCTCCTGCCCACTCTAGGGGGTGCTGTCATTTTGTTTCTGTTTGCCCCATAGCTTTAACTGTGTGACACAACTCGGTAAATGTAATAAAAGTTGTCACCCAACACTACGCTTTATTTTGGCGTGGGGACAAATTCATTAAAAATAAACCGACAAAGTCATTTGTTTACACATGCAAAGAAGTAGCAAACAAAAATAACTCCGTCTGTTATCTGCAGCTCCATGTTGGAAAAAAAACTTTCCTTTCCGCCTCATTCATAGGCTCGGCTCTGCCAGAGTTCCGTCAATCTGATAAGAGAGTATTTCTGTTTTTTTTATCTCTGGGTCAGGAACATTTGTGCTCGCAGCATTTTCATGCAGTTGCCAGGCAGAGGTTTTTCATGACGCTCCCTGAGGAGCAGATTATAACTAATGAGATCCTAGTTAATGTGACCAGAGCAGGCAGCTGGCAACAAATCCCAATCCCAGTTTAAAGCATTATCTGGAGATCTGACTGCGGGCCAGACTGAAGGACTAACCCACAGGAAGTACATCATCACCGACAATGTTGGTCACGTTCGCCGACAATGAGCGCCAATGACTTATAAGGAAATGTTTAGATCGTGATTCTTCTGGCTTCCGTTGCCTGCTAAAATGTTGATGAAATCAAATTTGTTTGCGTATTTGCTTCAGTTGGGCCAAATATTAGCTTGATGTTGAACTGTGGTGTAATTCCTTAGACCAGTGTTTCCCAAATGGATTTGCACCACGGACCTGTTAAATGTCTGGTATTATTTTTACAGACCGGTTGTTAAGTTGCGGCAGATACTTTAAATACCCTTTGATAAAATAAAATTTCCGGTTTTCTGAAATATTTTCCTACCTATAAAATCTTCCTACCTGAATTAACTGTGCATGAGCACAAGGATTTCTCAAGTGCTCACAGCCTATAATTTCCTGCTACCAGACCGGTATAAAAGGTTAGAATCTTGTATCAATGACTCTCTGGGGCAGAGAACACAGAGAGATGACCAGTCATTATCCTTTTAATAACAATTTGAATATTAAAATTTCATGAGTCTGTCGCGAAAAAAGACATAAAACCAAAGGTTTTACCAAAAAAATCACAGTTTTTCACATACTGCAAATTAAAATTCACATATTTGGATGAGCATTGAACCCAAAGAACAACATCCTCACTGTATAGAGCAGTGTTCCCACGGACAGGTTAAATGTCTCATACTATTTTTACGGACCGGTTGTTAAGTTGTGGCAGATAAATACCACTTAATAGAATTAAATTTCTGTTTTTCTGAAATATTTTCCTATCTATAAAATCTTCCTAACCAAATTAACTGTGCATGCTCACAGCCTATAATTTTCTGCTACCAGACATTTTGAGTTTATTGTTGTTGTCTTCACTGAGAAAATATTTCCTAATCAAATATAGTTGCATTATTGATGATGGAGTCCTAGCCATTCTATTGGTCAGTTCTTTTGTTGATATGGGTATGGTTCAAGTGGAAGTAATAGACAGATGGGGACAAAAGGAAACATTATTTCTCTGTGACCCGGCACAAATTCACCCACGGACCGGTACTGGTCCCCGGCCCAGTGGTTGGAGACCACTGCCTTAGAAGGCAAGCTGATTCTTGATTGTTAATATATGTATTTGGAGAGAGGTAGTTAGATATACTTAGAACACTTTAAATTCAGCACCGACAAAAAAATTAAACCTTATTACATCAATATTAACAATATTATATTACATTACATTATATTCAGCCGTTGCTTTTCTCCTGCAATTTCAAAAAGTCAAGTTATAGTAGGTCTAAGTGAACAAAACTAACCAAGAATTCAGGTGTAAATACATTTGTTTGTTCAGAATAATAATAATAACTGTTTGTAGGTGGAGTATAGATGAGTCCATCATCACCGACGATGTTTATAGCAGATGGCAGCACAGGTTCAATTGCCCACACTGATCAGTTTACACACAATCCACCTGTTCTCTGGTCCCATGTGACTTCACTTTTTATTCCTTGCACGTTTTAACACGACTTTGATTCGCAAGGGATGAAGAGGTGGCCATGATGAGGATGAAGAAGATCAGGGTAAGTTCTAACAACAGAATGAATCCAGATTAGAATTACCTACGTGGATGTATTTTGTTCTATATCAGTCGGCCTGTTAAAGGGGAAATATAATAGAGCCGGGGTTTATTTTTTGTCCTCTGGGCCGTCACCGTTTCCTCTCCTGCACGCTTTGGTCTCCTGTGAGCAGTTTTGTTTTCCCCTCCTGTTGTTTTATTAGAATCCCTGTTGTCAAAGCTGACAAACACAGATCAGTAATCAGTAATTGTTTTGTGGTCCCTGCCTTGAGAATCAATTATTATAACCTCCCTGGCAATAATTTCCTTTGGTTGTATTTAAACACAAACTCCCACTAGGTTAGTCATCAGGGCTAATTGAAACCTGGGGAGCATCATCACTGGGAGACTATATTGGCCTGTAAATAGTTTGGTGTCAGTCCCGGCACTGATTTATGGTTTTTTTTTCAATTGTGCGTAGACAAAATTTCATCAAATGACTTGTGCTGATTAATCATGGCACTGTAAAAATTCAAATGTGATTGTTCACTGACGGCAAAAAAAACCGGTTCTCCACCTTATGGCGCCGATTCAGGCCCATTCACAGCGCCAGCCTGTAGGCAGCAGGTGTGGGAGTAATCTGGGAGCCACCCAGTTCAGCGGGGCCTCTGTTCTCGCTCCACCTAAGCTGCCCTTCTATTGTGTGAGCGCTGGTTGAGGAGGAACAGAGGAGCAGGACAATTATGACATTATGACTGGGTGACTGAGCAGCCGTCCCAGCTGCTACCACAGAGGCTGTTTCCACAGGGACACAATCCAGCACATGGACCACCTTCAAAACTGTTTGCGATTGCGAGAAAAAAAGAGATTTAAGAAAAAGCTGTAGAAGTCGGTAATGTAAATCTTCTACACCACAGGTGTCAAACTCAGGCCCGGAGGCCCAATCTGGCCCGGAGTGTAACTATATTTGGCCCACAAGATCATATCAAATATGTACTAGAGTTGGCCCACCACTATATAGGCCTTATATACTGGCAGGATTTGTAGTATTAGTGATGCCTGGTATTTTTATAGCACGGACATTTTGTTTTTTTGTTGTAGGTCTGTAAAAAGAAACATTAAAATGTATAAAGGATCTGGTAAGGCTACAGATAAAGTCAAATATCACTGATGGGTGTTTTTTTTCGAATTTAATTTCTCATATATTGATTATATTTAGCGACTGTTCCAGATTCAACGTTCCCAAAAATTAACATTTAATCAGGGGCGACACTTGAAGACAGGAACGCTTGGGGCTGCGGCCACAAGGGGGCCTGGTCAAAAACCTTTTTTTTTTTTGCTTTTGGCACTGATAGGTTGGGGAGACCCTAGCACCGCCCCTGCATTTAATATCTGGAAGGGGAAATATTTACAGTTTGTTTTCAATAAATATAGTTTTTAATTGTGGCCCACTGTGAAATTGAGTTCGACAGATCTGTTCTACTCTGTTTTTTTTTTTTTGTCTAACTTTGAGGACTATCTCCAAAGAAGTAAAAATGTGCAAAATTAGTATTATATTTACTGTTTTTTGCCAAAAATAAATCTCCAACACCATTCATCTTCATCTGTTTATCCGTTGCCGTGTCAAAGGGTCAGCAGTCTCCACCACTGTCACCCAAATCACACTGCAACATAGCGTGAGACTTCTTGTTTTTGAAGAGCCCAACGGAAGTTATGTGGGTTGGGATGGTGCCATATTGTCAAATATTTATTGTCATACTCATACCTGATACTCTCCTGAGTATTTTTTTAATCCCAGTACTTGAGATGAGAACAACAGTACAAGTTTCTCTACTGTCCTTATGTGTTAAGACAGAACCTTCACAACGAGGATTGCACTTGTTTGCATTTTCCATTCCATGATGTCAAAATCCTGAGTCGTTAGTAACTGATCTGACAGCAGTTGTTCCACAACTAGCTCTACATGCATTTTTACCCATTTGGAGTCAATTTTCCTGCCATGTAAGCCATCGACTGTGGCCTCTGACAGCATGATGTGAGTAATGAGTGACAAATGGAATTACGACAACACTCTGGGCGCGCAGCAGGGTTACCTAACTGGGATTCTTTACTTTCTCACCAGTCACTCTGCTCAAACTTGAGTGAGTGAATGATACCGATGGGTGTGGTCGATTTTTCTGCGCTCTTTTTCGATCAAACCCTCCCGGCTCCACCTCCTTCGCAGAAATCAAGCATATAAACCCGCATGTTACTAAGCAAATGTCACAGGTGGGCTGGTTTTTGTGACCACTGAAGTCCAGAAACTAGTCTGTGTCCTCCATCTAGGTGTGATTTAAGTCCTGGTTTGTCCAGGTGGTTAGTATTTACTCGTAGAGTAGCCTAGCCTAGTGGTTGAGGAACTGGACTTGGGTCCGGAGGGAGCTCAAAGCTGCCCCCTGTGGTTAAAAGCAGAGTTGTGTGCATCACAAAGTCTCATTGACAAGTTTTCTTTACTTTCCTTCCCTCCGTCTTCATAAATTTGGATTTTAAAATGTCTCAACAGCTCAAAACCCAAGACACTTGTTGACCCAACAGATCCATTTCCTGTTGTGTCATGAAGGTAAATGTTAATCCGAGGAAATATCAACCTTATGACGTTCTCCTTAGATACGATATACCTTCTGAGTGTGAGAACCTTCAGCTGATCTGGACGTCGGTCACCTGAGTTACATTCCTCTTTAGTTCCACTCGGACCAGGTGTTTGTGTCTCCGGCGTCATTGCTTCTTCCTCTGAGCTCTTCAGTACTTTGACATCAAAGCGGAGGTGTGTTCTTCCCTTTCCATGTCATGGGAGATTGACCCTACGAGTGTGAGGCTGCTGCGGCCTGAGGACGGTGACGAGCCACCTGAGAGGAGTGGTCACCCCTCGCATTCCTCTGTCTGTGTGTGTGTGTGTGTGTGAGAGAGAGTGGATGGACAGAGACTCTTTCACATGTCTGAGAGGGAAAATTGTTTCACTGTCGGGTCAGAGCGACACACCACAGCAGGGCGTGTCACTCTGTGGAGAAACACCAAAGCAGTTGGTAGCAGGACAGAAAACCAAAATTGTATGGTCTGGTTCCCAAGAGATCAAACTTAGTTGACAGCATTTCAACCGAAAGTGACCGGAATCCCTGTATGTGTCTCCTCTCTGTTCTGTCCTTCATACCCGTCCTGTTCCCGACATAGTTTGAAACATGAATTGGAAAATTTCTTTTCCTTGTCTGAAATAAAACCGTGTCCCTTTTTCAGGGGTTTTCACATTGAATTGTCCTTTTCCATCTCCCCCTGTCCTCTGTATCTGACTCCAACTACCTCCATGTCCTCCCTCACTACATCCATCAATCTCCTCTTTGTCTCCTATCTGGTAGCTCCATCTCTAGGATCATTCTTCTACCAATGTATCCACTGTCCCTCCTCTGAACATGTCCAAACCATC
>JAFBJS010004154.1:288112-308475 GCA_016785265.1 Paraplagusia blochii | reverse complement strand
AAACCTTCCTGTCTGTGTTGTCCCTCTAATCACCTCATTCCTGATCCTGTCCATCCTTGTCTCTCCTAAAGAGAACCTCAGCATCTGTAACTCCTCCACCTCCACCTCTGTCTCGTGTCTCCTACCTATTCCTGGTCTGGTCTCACCACTGTCCTGTAAACCTGTCCCTTCACCTTAGCTGACTCTCTTCTATCACAGATGTCAGGCCTATTATAGCAGTATTAACTGATATAATTACATCCTCAACTATAATATGTTATAATGAGTTCAATTTTTTTGACGTAAATAAAGGAAATTGTGACATTTTTAAGACATTTGGGAAATATCCTGTCTATTGACAAAATTAACTGAAATACATGCATGTTGAAAAAGTAGACATAATTAGTTGAATCAAATGTAACGAAAAAAATACAAAAAATCTGATAAATTAAAAAAAAAAAAAATTTCAAACTAAAGATTTCTTAAATCATAGCTCCACAAGTTAAAAACCACGCAAATAAATATGTGTTTAGGAAAGTAGCCAAAATAGTTATATAGAATGAATGTATGAAAAAGTACTATAAAAATGGCAATTAGAGATTATAATGTCTTTGACTTATAATAATAATACATATAATTTGATAAAGAGTTTAACATTGTATTAAAAGAGAATTTGATATAAGGTTAAATTAATAAATCAATTGTTTTCATCGTTAAGATGAATCAATAGCGCCCCCTGAGTCAGCAGGATTTTTGAGACGTCCAAAAATAGACAAAATGTCAATTATAAATTTGTTCTTCAGGCCACTGTTGGTCGTCAGCATCACCTTTCCACTCTGCTCTGTCCACTCACATACCTGGACAGCAAGAAGTAATAAAGTCAGAGCTTTGATGTGACGTCCCACCCAGAGGCCTCACCCCCTCCCCCATTCCCTCACCTCCTCACCTCCTCCCACCACCAGACAATGCTTTAATTCATTACTGGAGCTGTTTCTTCAAAGCTCGTCCACTCTGTGTCGGGAAACTTTAACCTGAGTCCTCAGACACTCAGCCACTCTGCCTCTGGGCACTGAGCTGTGCTGCTGACTGTGGATGAGTCCACATTAGTCAGACTGTCCTCCACAGACCCCCTCCCCAAACCCCCCGTCCTCTTAACCCTCCTCAGCCCTGCAGCACCACACCTATGTCCTCCAGGTGACAGCTGGATTATTGGCCTGTCCACAGACAGTGAGGAAATATCTCTGCTAGGTTTGGCACAAAGTGTAGAATAGAATAGAATAGAATAGAATAGAATAGAATTGAATAGAATAGAGGGGAATAAATTCCCCTCTATTATTTAATTTGTTGAATTATTTAATGAAATAATTCAACAAATTAAAAAGATTAGATGGATAGATAGATAGATAGATAGATCTTTATTAATCCCTTGGAAAATTATGGGAAAAAAATAATAAATGTATTTGATATTTATTTTAATTATATAATATATAAATAAATTTATAACATATATATATATATATATGTGTCGATTCATATCTCGATTCACAGGCTACGATCTGATTCAGGAACAATTCATTAAAAAATATTAAACGTTCGATCCGATTCGGTTCAGTTCGATCCAAACTGATTAATTTGCACACCCCTTATATATATATATATATATATAAAGTGTATATTAGGGGTGTGATGATTCACTCACATAACGATCCGATTCATATCTCGATTCACAGGCTACTATCCGATTCAGGAATGATTCATAAAAAATATATTAAATGATCAATCCAGTTTGATCCGATTCGGTTCAGTTCGATAAAAACCGATCCAAAACAATTAATTTGCACACCCCTAATATACATGTATCTATATATCTATATATATACATATATATTTACATGGATATATGTACACCTATATATGTTTATGTTTATATATATAGATATACAGTATATATTCATATATATGCATATATACGTGTGTGTGTGTATATATATATTTATATGTGTATATATGTATATATACATACATATATATATGTATATATATATATATATGTTAGATTTCCCATAGGTTCTGCAGCTTTTTGGCAGACCTGCCCTTTAAAGGACTTTCTGATTATAATTTGCAAAAAAAAAGAAAGAAATCCAAGGATTAGATTAGATTAGATTAGATTAGATTAGATTAGAAAGAACTTTATTAATCCCTTGGGAGTTTCATTCGGGGATATTAAGGGTGACGTTTGTACGACAGTGTATTCGTGTCATCCTCTGTTGTTTTGTTGTGTTCATCACAACACAACTTCACTCAGGATCTATGGCGATGTTTGTTGTTGCAGCGTAATCCTTTGTTATGACTTGAGGAGGATGGATTGGCTGCTCAGGAGACCGACGGCCACTCGATATCAGGATGAGAGGGTTTGACTTTTGACTCGGTGGAAGGGGGGCGGGGAGGGGGGCGGGGGGGGGGGGGGGGGGGGGGGGGGGGGGGGGGTCACTGATGAGTGTTTGTTTAAACCAACAGACAAATACGGTAAGTGTTTGTTTGGTTTGCTTTCTCTCACACATACTTAGGAAGGGCATGTAAGCGGAACAGTCCCCCTAATTGAATTCATGGTTGTTTTTCAACAGTGCGTGTCGTTGCGTCGTTCGACTCTTAATCTTATTAGTCCAGTCACAGTTCAAACATTCAACATCTGAAGACTCCTCTTTGGCTCTGAGTCGTTCATCTAGTCCAGAGGCGAGTGCACTCAGTCATACAAAAAGCTGCTTCTCATACCTACGTTTGATACGGATTTCTTACAAAACTATCTTCTTTTCCTTTCGGCTTGTCCCTTTTTTCAAGGGTGGCCACAGCGAATTTCCATTTTTGTTGACTCGCATCTTTGATTTGGCCAAAGTTTTTCGCCAGATGCCCTTCCAGACGCACCATTTATCCAGGCTTGGGGCCGGCACTAAAATGCACTCGCTTGTGCCCCCTAGTGATTTATTTTTTCCTAAACGATGTAATAAAAGGTTCTGGGACTGACAATAGTGACCACTCGTCTAAAACATCACCAACTATAAGAATGTCATTGTAAATGTAACTGCCTCAAAAAGCACGGTAGCTGTATCCTTGTGGATAACTGACTGACTCGGCCTCGGAGGGTTCCAGGTTCAAATCCACCAACTGCCAAGTTACCACTGAGGTTGCCTGAGCATGGCACCATCCCCACTCACTGTGGTTAGATGCAGAGTTTAGGGGCAGTTGGTGGTCAAGTGGTCAATGAAACCGACTGGGGTCCGCAAGGCCCTCGGTTCGAATCCCCACACACTGCTCCCGGGCTCTGGTTCAGCTAGCACCACTACGGTGGTGGGTTAAATGCGGAGACAAAATTTCCTGGTGGACACTCCCGATTAATAAAGCTCTAATAAAGTTCCTTCACCTAGCCTTACTAAGAACATCCTCCATATCTTCTCGCCACAAGCATATGTGTGAGATACACCTAACCAGTCTGCCAGAATTTTGAAATCTTCAGTACAATAAAATGAGTTTTGACTTGTTTTTTGTAATGAATCAATCACAGCTTATATTTCAAAGTCCAGGCCTTGTAACATTTCTGTTTTTTTTTTTCTTTCTTCCATATCTGAAGTCCTGCCAACTTTTTCAGAGCAAAGTATCCTCATTGATCACATACGCCCTAGAAGTGCTTCACATTCTACCCGGCAGATAAATAAATCTGTTCTTACATAACTTGATCTGCGTTGGTGGCATTTGCCCCCTGGGTGGTAACAAGTCCAGCCCATCTCAGCCTCTCATTTTTCTCCCTGTTTACCCGCCGCTTGCCAAGTCTGATGTCAGTGCTGCTCTCAGGGTCCCTGGGTGAGTGTACAGTTTCTGTTTTGACACCCGTTTGTAATTACACATGTAAATGATTGATTACCTGGATTTGGCAGCGGAGCAGGGATGGACCCTCTTGTTATACAATGTCCTCTGTGGTTACGTCCGGGACAGGTACAGTGGAAACAGATCCCTGTCACCTGTGGCTCGAGAGGGTGGAGATTAAAGCCCTGAGCAGCCGCTGATTGGACCAGAATCTCTTCTATTAGCGGTCTTTACAGCAGCAAGGTGCGCAGGTGTGTCTGCATATCTGCGCCTCTTTGTTTGGTCTAATCCCACGCAGTTAAAACCCAGGTTTGTGATTCACACCTCAAAGATGACACTGATGCACCTGAGGGGGTGTGAAGCTGCTCAAAGCTGCAGCTACTTTAGTGAAATGTGATTTGGCTAATTGATTTTGGAGTGGCCAGTCTGCAGGGCCTGGGGCTGAGGCTGTGAGTGGACGGTGATGGGGTTTGATGACATTTCCTTTGTGTATTGCTGGTGTAACGTGGGCGTAAAGTCAAGTCTGGTGAGGTGTCCATACCTCAAGACGGCTAGAACTTGAGACATTTTTCTATAGATGAAAACTGTCGGTGCAGTGGATATGATAAAAAAAATGGTCTTATAATTGTGTTTATGGGTTGGTGTAGAAAGGTATGGAGCGACTCTTTGGGCCAGGATCTTGGGATGAAGCTTTTATATATATATATATATATATATATTCACAGACACATACACCCTGACCAGGCAGCTGCACTTCCATTGATGTGCTGAGTGGCTGAAGGGAGATAGATGGAGGGGGAAACAGCTTAATTGTCCTCACTCTCACTGCTGGAATGTAAATGACTCTGTTGCAGTGGACTCCACTATCAGGAACCAAGAAGTTGTTTTTTTTTGTCTTTTTGTGCAAAATTAACATTGATTTGTTTCCAAAAAAAATCAACCCGCACAGCAATTGTTTACACATCTAAAAATGTTCTTTTTTTATTTAATAGTTAGAGTTGGATGAAAAGTTTTACTCTACTGTAAGGGTGGAGAAAAGACAACAAACTACCGGTGGTGGGGGGGGGGCATTGTGCAATATATTGTGATCTACATTGTTCTTTTATTGCAATATACTTTTATATCTCTATATACGCTTCATATACTGGTGTATAGATATACTGTATGTGCTGCATGATGCAGGTGTAAGTTTGTATGTTTACGTGTGCATGTGGGTATGCATGTATGCAGTATATTAAATGTATATATTTATGTGTGTGTGTAAATACGTAGTTTATGTATATATGTGGGCTTATATATGTGGGCATATATATGTATATATGTATGTATATGGCTAAACAATATGTGTGTACATGTGTATATATCTAGATGAATGTGTATGTGGACATATATGAATATATGTATGTGGATATATATGAATAAGTGTATGTGGGTATGCTCCTATATATATATATATATTTACACTAAGATAGATAATAATATATTGCACTATAAACCTAACTCAGTAGTAACATTGTCATATTGAAATGTAATAACAATAATAATTAAGATTGAAGTTGTTCAACATCACCACACGCAGCAACAATGGTCACTAATCTACTAACACTAACACCATTAACCTATCTGTCAACTACCAACCCACTAACATTAACTGTTCAGGTCTTTCGTAGATACTTCACTCATATGTTTGTATATATTTTATTGTTTTTGTATTTTATTAATTTTCTCTTATTCAGTGCTGTTTTATTCAGTGCTGTTCTCCAGAGCAGGCGTGGTGCAAACTAAGGCCCAGGGCCAGATCCAGCCCGTTGCAGTACAAGCGTCTGCTGAGTGTAGTGTAATGTGGTTATATTTCAGTCTTTGTTTTCACTAAAGATTACCATTAAAAAACACTAAAACGCCTGTTCCAGATGGATCATTAGAGTTCTGTCTTGTCTGTCTGACAGTCTGTCTGTCTGTCTGTCTGTCTGTCTGTGTCTGTCTGTCTGTCTACTCTCCACTCCTGACACACTTTTTACCTTCAATCTTACAAGCGTCCGCTGTGTGTAATGTAATGTGATTATACAAAAGTTACGGAAATTATTCAGATGTCTTTAAATTTGGACTCCAATGAAGGAGTAGAACCATCTCAGTGGAACCATCTCCAGGAGGATCAGGAGAAATGGTGAGTATTTTTACCATGTGATATTTCAGATTTTTCTTTTTAAAACTTTTTTAAAACAAAAATTTCTACAGTTCCGTTTTTTAAAGGGGTCTGAATACTTTCTGTACCCACTGTACTTTTGCCTTTGTTCTCCCTATAAATTACGATTAAAAAAACACAAAAACACCTACTCCAGAAGAACTATTAGAGTTCTGTCTGTCTGTCTGTCTGTCTGTCTGTCTGTCTGTCTGTCTGTCTGTCTGTCTGTCCCCCACATTACCAGTAGTTTACTACTCTCCACAGCTGACTCACTTTTAATCTATTGTTCCTTTGCTCTTTTCCAGAAGGTAAAAATATTACTGTCTGAGTGAAACATCGATGTATAATTAAGGAGCTGTTTCTAAATAAACTCTGGGGCCTTTTTAGAAGCCGCTCCTCTGACCTCAGCTTTGTCCTCATCATCCTGCAACAGCGCCTCAGGTGTTGAACCCTGTCATATTAACACGTTTGTCACGGGCAGCGTGAGACGACCACGTCCACGACGGGCGGGAGGTTTTTTTTGGCTCCTGGATCAGAGTTTGACTGACAGTCATTTTCTGCCAGGCAACATCAAAGCCCGGTTTTCGGCTTTGAAGCTCACCAAAACATGCCCTTTTCTGCTTCCTCCTCGCCTACATTCCTGTGGAATATCAACGTCGTCATACTGCGTGTCATCAAGGAATAAAAAAAAAAAATAACAGAGTATCAACTCATAGGAAGGAAAAATATGGAACTTAAGCCTTTAAATGGTTTTGTTCTGGGGACTGCAAGTCTGTCAGTGCTGCCTGCACCGGGTCAAAGTGAGAGGTTTGTGTGCGTCTGAGCAGGTCCTCGGTTGCAAAAGAAGAAGGAGAAGGAGGTGGTGGAGGAGGAGCAGAGCCCATCAGCTCCTCCTCGCTCGGATTCATGTTCTGCCGCAGGCGCAGATCAAAGTCAGACAGCATAGGAGCGTCCCCGACATTGGACTCTTTCATCTGCCGAGGTTTTCTACATGAATCATGAGCCTTTTAGTTGGCTGTCAGTTTAGACATGAGACTGCACCGTGTGACAAGACGTTTTATAGTCGTCTCGTTCATACACACATGAAAAATACATTTCAGACATAAAGGCATGAGACGTGGTGTTTTTTTGAGGACCAAAGACACTGTTGATCTATAGGAATCCCCTTAGATTTTTAGGTCTATCAGGACAAGTGACACGTAGAAGAGATGTTTCCTTCCTTCATACGAGTTTTCTCTCTCGTCCTCCGAGTGATGCCGTCACCTGATAGGCAGCGCCGTACAGCCCCGGTGCTGCGGGGCCTTTGTGTCCTATTGTAGGTCACAATGGAACTTAACACTTGACAGAGCTGGGGCTTGTTGTCAGGAGCCGAACTTGATACCGTCAAGTTGTTCTGGCCGTTGAGTTGTAGAGGAAAAGGCTTCAAATCCGTCTGTGTCTGAAGTCTAACATTTGGGGGAAAACTCAAATTTTCTGACATGAAAATATCTGTAAGAAAACGGCACCAACAGAGTTCTTCATCTTCAACAGCCCTGGTTTTTAAAAAATGACGTGTGTCTCGCACACTGTTGCCCTACAGACCACAAAAAGGGGGGCTTCACGTTACCCAGAGGGGCAGGTAACCTCATATGGATAATCCCTGGACCTGGTGAACCTGTCTATAACAGGAGCTGCTGCTGCTGTCGAGGCCTTGGCAACCATGAGCTCTGTGTGTCGCTGCATTTGTTGAGCGTGCACGTGTGATTCCCCCCGAGGCGAATCATTGTCCACGCTGCACTTCTCCTATTGTTTTCTTGTCTAAACATCTGCAGCTTATTAAACCTGTTGGCCTTTCTTGTGGGATCACTGGAAACTGTGAATGTTGTTTTTATTGTTTCTTCAGGGGATTTATTGTCCCCACAGTCTGCCTAACAAAAAGTATGTTCTTCTCAAAGACGGGGAGAGTCGGTATAAAAAAGTCTGGAAAAAAACATAAATCACTGGCAACGTGATGGGAAACAATAATATTAGGAGATTTTCTTGAAGGACTTTCTCCATCTGAGAAACCTTATTCATTCAGAGCAGCTTTGTTTTGGTGCTGGACCAAAACGGTTTTGTCCAGTTTATCTAGACCAGAGTTTGTCTTCTCTCATAGTCTGCTTATGTTGTGCGTGGAACGGAACCGTGGTGCGACTCGCTTACATAGAGATAACGTAAAAGGCGAAGGAGTGACCCACAGGAAGGATGTCTAACCAAACTAGCAGCTTTTCCAGGTCAGTGGTCATTTCAGCCCATGCTGCCCCAAGTGTTCACCAGTTGGTACTGGGAACCAAAGAAAGTAAACCTGATGAAATGAAGTTGTGGCATTTTGGGGGCATTCCCTTCCAAATGGAAACGAGTTCCCCTCACTATCCTGGTGTAAAAGTACTCTCAGACTTCGTTTAGTAACCCTGTCAGAAAACTAGCGGCTCTTCCTGGTCAATGGCTCAGTTCACCCCATGCTGCCCCAAGTGGTCGGCTGTTGTAATTTCAAACCAAAGAAAGTAAACCCAACGAAATGAAGTTGTAGCATTTTGGGGCATTCCCTTCCAAATGGAAACGAGTTCCCCTCACTATCCTGGTGTAAAAGTACTCAAGACTTCTTTTAGTTACCCTGTCAGAAAACTAGTGGCTCTTCCTGGTCAGTAGCTCAATTCACCCCATGCTGCCCCAAGTGGTCAGCTGTAGTAACCCAAAGAAAGTAAACCCAACGAAATGAAGTTGTGGCATTTTGGGGGCATTCCCTTCCATATAGAAAAGGCCTTCCCCTCACTACCCTGGTGTAAAAGTACTCTCAGACGTCTTTTAGTTACCCTGTCAGAAGACTAGCAAATTTTCCTGGTCTGTGGCTGATTTCACCCCATGCTGCCCCAAGTGTTCGACTGTTGTAACTTCAAACGAAAGAAAGTAAACCCAACGAAATGAAGTTGTGGCATTTTGGGGGCATCCCCTTCCAAATGGAAACGCATTCCCCTCACTACCCTGGTGTAAAAGTACTCAAGACTTCTTTTAGTAACCCTCTCAGAAAACTAGCGGCTCTTCCTGGTCAGTAGCTTAATTCACCCCATGCTGCCCCAAGTGGTCGACTGTTGTATCCCCAAGAAAGTAAACCCAACGAAATGAAGTTGTGGCATTTTGGGGCATTCCTTTCAAAAGGGAAACACCTTCCCCTCACTACCCTGGTGTAAAAGTACTCAAGACTTCTTTTAGTTACTCTGTCAGAAGACCAGTGGCTCTTCCTGGCCAGTGCCTTAATTCACCCCATGCTGCCACAAGTGTCCGGCTGTTGTAACTTCAAATCAAAGAAAGTAAACCCAACGAAATGAAGTTGTGGCATTTTGCGGGCATCCCCTTTCCAAATGGAAAGGCCTTCCCCTCACTACCCTGGTGTAAAAGTACTCTCAGACTTCTTTCAGTTTCTCTGTCACTCCTCTCCTCCAGCCGCGGCTGACCTCACATGAACCCCAGTGTACCATCGCCGCACCAGGCCATGCTCGCTCACCCTGTCCAAGAACCAGCCGCTGCCACCTCCATGTTGCCCAGACGACACCACAATCCTTGATCTATGCCAGCTTCTAGCCTTTGTTTTTCTACCCACCATCCCTTGGGCACTCATGGGCAAGATTTACAGTGGAAAAATATACTATATCCTTCTGCCCCATGTTGAGCTGCTGAGTCTGGAATGTGTGTTTGGGCAACTTTTTTTTTTTTTTTTCTTCCTCGAGGAGTGTGAAAAAACAACAGAGCTGTAAACACTGAGGGTATGGACCCAAACTGGCTCCTCTGGTCCAGATGTGCAGCAGGCACACGTTAATGTTGGTGCAGCTACAGTCACAACATGAGGATTTTACTCAACGCAGTCTCAACTACTGTGTCACTGACATGGAAGGACTTTGTCCATTTGTTTGGTGTAAGGATCACAAATATATGTCTAGTCTTGTTGTGACATTTTCATAAAGTAAGTTAATAAAGCCAGAAATACACACAAACACTCCAGGAGAGGCAACCTGGCTGAACTTGAAGAATGAGCGACGCCAGGCTTGCAAGGAGATGTAAGAGTTGCTGCGTGATGGCCCCTGAAGCAGAGATTAGCTCCTTCATCACAGAGCTTCTGAGGTTCCCCCTTCTCCTCCTCCTCCTCCTCTGACATTTACTATTACTTCCTGAGGCAGAAAAGAGAAAAAAAAAGAACAGAGTTATTGTTTGCATTGGTTTTGTTGATGGATGAGAAGAGCAAAACAACTGCAGTATGTAGTGTAGTGTGGTGTCGTACAGTGGTTCTCAACCGGTGGATCCCACCCCAAAAGTGGGTTGCGGACCCGTTCTGAATGGGCTGCGAACAGCTGGTCAAACATCAGCTGAATAATATGAATCTGCTGTTGAGCATGCGTTTTATTTTGGAAAATCTTTTATTTTGAAAGGCACACTCTGCTGAATAAAATGAGTATGTTAGAGGAATTGTTTTTTTCAAAGGCTTTTTGTATTTTTGAAAATTGATTTGCTTGATTTGAATTCTATGAGAGTGGGTCGCAACTTAATGACCACTGGAAAATGTGGGTCCCAGAGTGAGACCAGTTGAGAACCACTGGTGTTGTACTCATTCAGACTGGTGTCCTGTCAAATACACTGGACATCACGACATCCTGCGTGAGGTTAGAATTGTTGAAAATTGTCTTTCTTAGTGATAAAAACTAAACATCCTTCTGCCACAGTCCTCCAGTCCTCATTCTAAAAGCCTCCACACTGAAATAAAATGGATAGAATATTCACGTGGCTGGAACATTAACGTCACAAAGTGTAAAAACACACACATCAGACATACATGTGTGCAAACGGAAAGGTTTGCTTTTCATCACTCCACAAAAAAAACTGAGATTTTCTCCTTTCCCCTTTAAGTCTCGCATAGTTTTTTCTGGTGAATTTCTTGCGAAGTTACATCACCAACAACCACACCCCCCACCTCACACGCGCATAGTGTTTTCGGACGCGCCGGTGTGTATCTTGAGTGTGTTATGTGCTGAGTTGAAGCAAAGCTAATGACTCCTGGCGTCTTATCAGGTTTGCGGACTGTCAGTGTGGACGGTTGTCCCGGCAACTGGCCCACTGGCAGAAGGTTTCTCCTTCGGCATGACGTGAGAGCGGAGAAGATCACAGCCACGCCGGCCGTCGCCTCAGAATGTTCCGTGAGTTTGTGCAAAAAGAATGTTGTCGCACTGCATCAAAGCTGCGTGATGGACAAACCTGACTGGTGTCTGTGTGTGTGTGTGTGTGTGTGTGTGTGTTGGTGTTCAAAAGCGAGGAAGCGTAGAGAGGCCATCACAACACACCTATGCCAAACATACCTCTACAAACACACAATCTCTGTTTATCACAAGCCACACAGTTGAAATCCTAACTCCAACCAGGAGTAAATTACTTGGGGGCCTTAAGATTGAATAGCTAGAAGTTAGGGGAGAAATCAGGGGAGTGGGCTACAATGAAAAACTAGCATGAAGTCACCGGGCCAGACTGAATATTCATTGAAAAATAACCTCCAGATATTTAATGTAGGGGTGGTGCTAGGGACTATTGGGGCTTCTAGCGAGATATTGCTGGGCCCCCCACCCTATCAGTGCCTATAAATTTCATAAGTTGCATAATTTCCCAAAGGGATTAATAAAGTTCTATCTATCCAAAAAAAAATTTTGACCACGCCCCCTAGTGGCCAGTGCCCCAAGCAACTGTGTGGCTTGCCCGTCTTCAAGCCACCCCTGAAAAAATGTTGATTTTGGGGAACATTGAATCTTGAACAGCTACTTAATATCATCAATGTTTTTATGTTTTTTTTTTTATGGCCCTACAACAAAAAACAAAATGTCTGTGCTACACCAAAAACAGTGCATCATTAATACTACAAATCCTTACAGTATATAATGGCTAGATAGTGCTGGGCCAACTCTAGTACGTATTTGATATGATCGAGCGGGCCAAATGTAATTATTCTGCGGGCCAGATATGGCCCCCGGGCCTGAGTTTGGCACCTGTGAGTTGGAGCAGTATTCCCCAACACTATTTGCGTCATGGACCGGTCAAACGTCTAGATTTTTTTTTCGCGGATCGGTCTTTGAGGTGTAGCTCGGTACCACTAATGAAAATGAAACGTCCAGCATATTTGGACACTCAAACACGAGGGGATCTGGTCCTTTATCAAAACACTTTTTAGCGTCTAATAATAAATAAAACATAAAATGTGTTAATCTGAGCATCATCTCTGCGGCCCGGTACCAATTGCCCGACGGACCGGCACCGGTCCACGGCCCGGTATTTGGGGACCACTGAGTTAGAGTAAAGTTAGAGAAAATGGCTTGTGTTTTGCCGTTCTTGGCTCGCCTGAACTTCAGCTCAGGTTCAGGTTGACAAAGCAGCGTTTGCTTTGAGATGTAGAAGAAGAACGAGATGTTACTGCAAGAAATGACCAAATAAATCATCTTCCAAAAGCTAAGTGTTCATAAAATTGATGCTAGCTACGAAAAACAGCAGTAAAAGACGGTTTTACAGCAAACTTAATTATTTACGTTAACCCAACCTACATTTCCTGGTTAATAAGTTAGCTGTAACTCAGTTATAAGTTAACATTTGTGTATTTTCTTTAGTTCAGTCAAGACTTTTTGTGTGTGTGTTTGCGTGTTCTGGCAGTCCATCAAGCAGGACCATCCCTGTCCATGACTGCAGGGCTCAGCTTTGTTGTACTGCGTTAATACACTCATAATTACAAGCCTTGAAAGAGCCTCCTTACCTGGCTTTCACTCTCCCGCGTCCACACCTTGGCTGAGACAGAGCCGACTGTGCAGGAGTCAATCCTCCTGCATTCAGCCGCTCAAGTGTCTGTTCACGTTCGCCCATGGGCCTCTCAGCCTTCAAAGGCTTCATAATGTTGTCTTTATCTCCATCGCACCACGACAAAAGTGCAACTTTGCTCTGAACTGCAGCCATCTGAGCTGCAGGCCTCGGAGAGGGATTGGATTTCTTACTGGTTCATGTCAGTGTTGTTGTTGTTTTTTTGTTTCTTTTTCAAAGATTGAACAAATGAGAGAATTCAGAAAAGAGAATTTAGGAAGTTAAGGCGAACAATGAGTGTATTGTTTCCTGACACCATCTCTTGAAAACAATTGCCTGATGTCTGATAACATCGATTGGCTGATTTTATTGACCAAATATTATCATAATTACGGTATATCAGTAAGAGCAATAATTATTACTGAAGGACGCCCCCGAAATAATAATACTTTTGGGGTCAAATGGCGGAGTTTATCAGGATCGGCCGATGGACCGATGGACATGGACGTCACTAAACCAAGGATGTTGCCAAGAACTTGACCAAACTTCTTCTAATTTAGGCTACAGCGAATTAAAATATAGCCTGAATGATATTAGAATTGAAGCCTAGCTACAACACCAAAAGGAGCTACAGCCACAGGCTGATGGTTCGGAAGTCCATTTTTAAGGAGACGCCTTAAGACAGTGTTCCCCAACCTTTTTTGCGCCACGGACCAGTTAAATGTCTCATACTATTTTCAATTTTCTATTACTATTATTTTAAATTTCTGTTTTTCTGAAATATTTTCCTAGCTATAAAATCTTCCTACCCAAATTAACTGTGCATGGACACAACAAGGATTTCTCAAGTGCACACAGACTATAATTTTCTGCTACCAGACCGGTATAAAAAGTTAGAATCTTGTATCAATGACTCTGCGTCATTTTGAGTTTATTGTTGTTGTTTTCACTGAGAAAATATTTCCTAATCAAACATAGTTGCATTATTGATGATGGAATCCTAGCCATTCTATTGGTCAGTTCTTTTGTTGATATGGGTATGGATCAAATGGAAGTAATAGACAGATGGGGACAAAAGGAAACATTATTTCTCTGCGGCCCGGCACCAATTCACCCACGGACCGGTAACGGTCCCCGGCCCCGTGGTTGGGGACCACTGCCTTAAGTTAAATGATTGTTCCAAAACAATTGTGTAAAAACACTCTATTCTTCCTCTCTTGTTTTCTTGGCCATACGACACAATATGTAACCATCTATAAACTGGGCTGCTGTTCTTACAGAGAATGACTAATAGATAGAAACCACAATGGAGCAGATTGACAGATCTAGACTGCGTGGGTGTGTGTGTGTGTGTGTGTGAGACTGTGATTGTGTGAAATTATAAACTTGTTGCCCACAATCACAAAGTGGCCTGTGAGCAGGCAGTCGTCCCTCGTTTAATTTAATAATATTGTTAGTGGAAAAAAAAAAAAAACTTTACTATGATAATAACTTGTGGCTTAGCTCTGGCTCCCTGCCTGGTGGAGGCCTATGGGGAATCAGGCAGTGGTCCAGCCTCCAGCAGCAGCAGCGGCAGAGGGAGTGTGCAGGCCCCGCTCTGCTGCTGGATCTAATACACTGTGTGTAAGTCAGTACAAGGGCTCGACCGCGAACGGCACAGTCACAGAAACAGACGTTATTATTAAGAAACCTTCATAAAAATGTCAGATATTTGCTCTGTTTAGACCAGGGGTCTCAAAGTCAAATAAGTTGAGGGCCACCACCCACACTATCATTTCACCAAAGGGCCACGTCAGCCTTCAGTGTTCAATACAAAAGAAAACATTTATTAAAAAATAGTTTCCCATAGATACTGTGTAATACCACACTGAACCAGTAGGAGACTGTGGATCAGGGTTTTAGGAACTATAACATTTACTATAAAACGTGGAGAAAAAAATCTACAAAATATTATGATAAATTCAACTTTTACATCAAGGTGGGGGCCGCAAAATATCGTTCTATGGGCCGCAAATGGCCCACGGGCCCAGTTTGAGACCCCTGATTTAGAGTATAGCATGAAAAGAAATCAACTGTCTTGTCCTACTAAATGACGACTCATTTTATTCAAAATAAGAGACTTTATAAAATAAAACACATGCTCAATAGCAAAATCACCTTATTTCGCTGATTTTTGACCAGATGTTTGTGACCCGATCAGAGCGGGTCCGCGACCCACTTTTGGGTCGGCACCCATCAGTTGAGAACCACTGCTGTAGGTAGTGATGTATAGTATTTTGCGTAGGCCAATCACCAATTTTGGTGTCACCAATAACCGAGGTCTGTCAACTTACAGCAAAACCACAATACGAAAAAAATGAAAAATACAATTATTTCAGTTCTACTGACTGAGCCAATTAGAAAGTAGGAAAATATTTTATTTCATTTTTGGAATGTGGTCCAACTTTTTCAGGAATGTTTGTTCATTACGTCCAGAAAAGGACATTCAGAGATCTTTTTTAGATTATTTCCAACCACATGGGGAATTAGATAAAATGGGATTAAAAGTATTTCAGAATAATGTGCCTGTGTGTGTCCCCCGCTGACTGAGTCATGATGGTGAGAAAAAAACGTCCCTAAATGTGGAGACAGGAAACTGCACCCTGAGTCCTCGCTCTCACTCCCTCTCTGTCTAAACGACGGCACGGCCTCCACACTCAGCCTCCACCCTCTCTTGGCAGCTCCGTCTTCCTACGGATTTTCCAAACCCTCTGCGTGTGTTAGCTTTAAAACAACGTGACAGACTTGATGTGTGAAGTTTTGGTGTTTGTTGTTAGCAGCAAAACTTAAACCCTTCTGGGTGGATGAAGACTTGTTCGTCTCTTCGTCTTCTGCCAGATTGAGGAAGAAATTCACTTTGAGTCACTTGTCTAATCTAGTAAATTAGATAAAAACTCCAGGTTTTTCAGTACAGCAGATTATTGTGAATATTATGGAGCGTTTTGGTTGCAGTGGTGTCTGATTTTCACTTAGGAATTATATTTTTGGTTTTTTTTTGGTTGAAACTCAGGGAAGATTTTTTAGGGGACCGTGTGAAACAGCTGTTTGCATTTTTTTTGTGTTAAAAACAGAGATATTAGTGACTGCGGCTGCTGTAGACACTTTCTACTGCTGTGTGGGATCAGAATCAACGTGATTCATGCTGCTTTGATTTTTGGAATTTTTGGCAGAAAATTTAGGGAGCTCCCAGGAATCAGACTCCAACATTTTTGCGTTCAATTATTTGCTGGAAAAAAAAAAAACACAGCTGTTTTATTTTTTGATACTCGGAATGAAATTATCAAATGTTTCCTGGTGTCCTTTTTTATTCTTTTTTTGTCATATTTAACTGGATATTTTGCAACTCAGATTTATGGTTATTTTTGCAACGTGACTCACAAGTTGGGGATTTTTTTTTTTTATGCATAAAGTTATAATGATATAATAAAGGTAGAATAGGAAACAGGTTCAATATACCAGTGGCTCTCAACCGGTGGGTCCCGGCCCAAAAGTGGGACGCAGGCCCGTTCTGAATGGATCGCTGTTCAATAATCATAGTCAGCTGTTGAGCATGTGTTTTGTTTTAGAAAATCCCTTCCTTTGAATTGCACACTGCTGAATAAAATGAAATGTAAAATGTTAAAAGAAGTGATTTCTCAAAGGCTTTTTTTTTTTTTTTTTAATTTGCTTGGTTGGAATTCTGTGAGAGTGGGTCGTGGCTTAACGACCAGAGGAAAACGTGGGTCTCAGAGTGAAACCAGTGGAGAACCACTGCAATATACTGAGTTGACAAAAATACCAAATTTAGCAGAAAAATTTTTGTTTGTTTGTTTTAAAAACAAACAAAAAAAAACAATGAAACAAAAATTCAAAAAAATTCAAATTATTTTTCTTAATTTTAGTAATGGTATAATTACTGACTGGGTAAATGTACTACAAATGGTCCCTGAGCCAGTTTTTGTATGCACCATGCACTGAACTAAATTGTAAAATGTAAATTTTCTGTAACCCATGGATAAAATCAAGTTCACTTTAATTTCTTTTTTTCTGCTTTAAATGACAAAAAAAAACCTTTTTTTTCATACGAGAATTCTAGAAATATGTTTTTTGTAATTTATCTGCTTCGTAAAATGACAAAAAAAAATCAACATACGAGAATTGTAAAAATACGTTGATAGTATTTTTTTTTTCATTATCTAGTGAAAGTAAGTGACTGTAGCTGAGTCAGTGCTGCTCTGAGAGCTTCATCCTGAGGGATCATATGTTCATGAAGTTAATGGAGGAGCTCCAGTGACAGCTGAACACCAATCAAAGCTCTGTGTGTGTGTGTGTGTGTGTGTGTGTGTGTGTGTGTGTGTGTGTGATGTAAAGGAGGATCCCTCTTTCGCTTTTATCCCGGTCTCAGCTCCATGTTCAGCTGTTGAACATGCCGTGCTTACCTCGGCTCCTGCAGCGCCACCATCACCTCCGCTGCGCAGAATGCGTCCCGCGAACCCTGCGTCGGACCTAACGCGGGGATCTGATCCGGTTCTTGGGACCCAGTCGGAACTCATGACACCCACGTCTGCATGGACTCCCGCGTTCACTCGTTAATGATGTCTGTGGGTTTGATGCCGGACTCTCTGAATGCGTCAGATCCGTCCAAATCCGCCTTCCTGGAGTTCGCTCATCCGCCCCATCACCACCAGCAACATCATCACCACCACCACCAACACCACCAGCAGAACCAGAACTCCCCCGGACTCTCACACCACCTCTACCCCGTCCATGGCTTGCACGCCGCGGCTCATCCGCAGCACGAAACGCCCTTTCCGAGCGGCAGCGCGTCCTACGGCCGAGCGTTGGGTTACACCGCCTACCCGGGCTCCGTCAGCGCTCATCCCGCCGCGGCGGCCGCCTACGTGCCTTACCCGCACCACGGCAATCACAGCAACGGCAGTTTGGGCCAAGGCAGAGTGGAGCAGGACACAGGTATGTGGAAGAGTTCCGATAATCCGCGTCTGTTTACGGTCCGTGCGCGAAGTCTTTCACGCTATTCTTTAAATATATACAAAATATATTCAATTTTACTATGTTATTGTTGTGGTCATTTTAGTTTTTTTCCTAATTTCTGAGGGTTTCTTCTTGATTCGGTCTTAAATCAAGACACTTGTCGCGGGTTTGTGTCCCACCACGTGCAGTAATAAAGTCGGACGCGTCCATTAATTTGACTGACCATAATTTCCTGCGGCCGCGTCCAATTGTAGTGTGTGAACCAGACGTTGTTCCACAAGGAGCAAATCTGTGACCAACCCTTGATTTATCCGTTTTACAGCTGTATATACAGTATATAAATATATTAAAAAATGATTTAAGCTAAAATCCAGATTTACTGTGACAAGTGCATGGGTTGACCCGGTGGGTTCGATCGAACTGACCCGGAATCAGGAGCCACGTGACTTTTGTCCTGTTTGTCCTTGGTGAAGCGGATGAAACTATAATAACAAACAAACCCTTCGGTCTCTGACTCTTCTTTTCCACTGTCTCCTGTTTTTTTTTTGTTTGTTTGTTTTTGTCTTCCCTCCAACCTCATCGACAAAGATCGAGACAAGTCGACGGTGATTGATAACAGGGAGATTCGACTCAACGGAAAAGGGAAAAAAGTCCGCAAACCGCGGACCATCTACTCCAGTCTGCAGCTGCAGGCGCTGCACCAGAGGTTCCAGCAGACCCAGTACCTGGCCCTGCCGGAGCGGGCCGACCTGGCGGCCAAACTGGGCCTCACCCAGACTCAGGTGGGCCTTCAGGATCCGGACCGAGACTTAGAGCGAGCAGAAGTGTGGAATATATAGACAGAGACTGTTTAAAAATATATATTAGAAAAGAAGCGCAACAGCATTAATAAAGGTTTATAATCTACTCAAGGACTAATGTAGGAATGTGGAATATGCATAACAACGGATAGGAAAAATGAAAAAAAAGAAAATATTTATGAAGATTAATCTTATAAGATATATTTCCTGTACATTTTTTTAAAACGTATAAATATATTTTAAAAACCTGGCACTTAGATCAATGAATCACTAATAAGCTGCATTTTTTTAATTTATGACAATTAAATTATTACCGACATTTGGCGGATCGTTCATTACATAAAATGCGACGTCTGCTCGATTAATCGACTAATAAGTTCATCCAAAATGACTCCTCTCTCCTCAATTGGTTATTATGACCTATACGTGTAATAGAATATGTAAGACATTTAATTTATTGTTTTTATGTAATTCATTTATTTATTGTACAAACTACCATTTTTGTAAGGATTCACACTTTATCAAAATAATTAAAAAATTTAAATTATTATTAGTAAAAATATGTGTAATTTATGTTATTTTGTATATGAAAAATATATACAAGGAGTTCAGCCCATCTGCACAAAAGCAAGAGAGTTTATTAGATAAAATATAGTTCTGAAATGAATGACTCTGGACATGGATTGTATTGGTGCAGTAACTTGGCCAATGATCCTGTTCTATATAGATGACTATAGTGTTTCTATTACATGTATTTTATGTTGAATATCTGTATTTAAATAGATCTTAAACTGTAGTTTTTATGCATTTATTCCACTTTTTTAGGATAAAATGTATCGGAAAAAATATAAAAAGTTTTCCTTTTGCTTCTACCTAAAGCAAACATTAAATCACTGGCACCGTAGTTGGAGCAGCAACAATTTCTAACTAAATAACTTCATCTACTTGTTGACCTAAAAATCCTAGCTGCGTTCCCGTCGTGGGCCTCGACCCCGTCTTTAGAACTGACTGTTTAATGACAGGTCTGATTCCTCTTAGAATTCATTTTAGGGTTTGTTGTTGTTGTTGTTGTTGTTGTTATGGAACTGTTGCTGTTCTCGTTGAGAACACAAACTCATTAGTGTTTAACAAACGACCGTCCGTCTCCTGCTTTAACTGCTCCTCACCTGGAAACACACATTTCACCCCCGAAACCCAAACATGTTGTTGAAACAGAACAAGTCATTAGTCTCAGTTCAGCACCGACGACGAAAACAAATGCATTTTAGCTGCGGTCGCCACAAAATCCTCCAGGAACTTTTTTCCGGCATCAGGCTGAGCCTGGGACCAGGCAGGTACGGCCACAATATGAGGAACAGTAAACAAAGCGTGCATTAAAGGATTGGATTACAAATCACTTCCAGGGATTGTTTGGTTTTAGGCAGAATCCTCGGGGACACGTCCTGATCCTTTACATCGCACTAAATAAAAATTTCAGCTGTTCCTGAAGAGGAGCAGGAATGACTTTCTTAAAAAGAAAAAAAAATTGTCCCATGAGGCTGCCTTTAACACAGTGGTTCCCAACCACTGGGGCGGGGATCAGTACCGGTCCGTGGGTGAATTGGAACCGGGCCGCAGAGAAATAATGTTTCCTTTTGGCTCCATCTGTCTATTACTTCCACTTGATCCATACCCATATCAACAAAAGAACTGACCAATAG
>JAFBJS010004154.1:268237-288083 GCA_016785265.1 Paraplagusia blochii | reverse complement strand
GCTAGGATTCCATCATCAATAATGCAACTATATTTGATTAGGAAATATTTTCTCAGTGAAGACAACAACAATAAACACAAAATGACGCAGAGTCTAACTTTTTATACCGGTCTGGTAGCAGAAAATTATAGGCTGTGTGCATTTGAGAAATCCTTGTTGTGCCCATGGACAGTTACTTCAGGTAGGAAGATTTTATAGGTAGGAAAATACTTCTGACGACCAGAAATTTTATTTTATTAAGGTGAATTTATCTGCCACAACTTAACGATCGGTCCGTGAAACATACGAGACATAAGGCGCAAAAAATGGTTGGGGAACACTGCTTTAACACACACACACATCCCTCATAATTTTTACCGCTTAAGGCCGACTAGATTGACAGTGTTTGTTTTTTTTGTTACAAAATCAAACCTGCTGCAGGAAGAAAAATTAAATCAGAAAAATAATAGTTATTTGTTTTTTTAAAAAATGCATAAAACATTTAGTCCAGTAGCAACTAAAATGTTTCCAAAGTGACGTTAAAATGAAATTATTAACAGTTGCAGCAAAATGTGTGCCAGACTTGACAACCAGACGCTGCTTCAACATTTCAGAAGCGATGACTAAGAGGATGGAAATGATAATAAAAAGTTTCATTTATGACGAAGCCTGTGATGGAAAGTAAAAGTGATCAAATCCCGTCCATAATTTATGGCAACTTGAGTTGTTAGTCTTCCTTATTTGAGACCTTTATGTCAATGTTGCTGAAAATAATACACAGACTACAATAGTGATGTGGAGTTGACTGGTAATGGTTATAAAGTAATACTATAGTAATATACGAGGACAAGTCTGTGTTGTTGTTGCTGCTGCTGCGCCTCATGAAGAGCAGTCAATAAAAAGCAGAGTTTACAGAGGGATTAGAGACAGCGCTCAGCCGTGAGACAGCGAGGAAGGATTCGACTAAAGCAACACAGGACACGGTGGTTGATCGCGAAGAAGTCGATCCACTCGACTCTGGGAGCTACGGGGCTTTAACACACGCTGACGGTTATATTCCTATCACCTGATCTAAAGAAAAAAAAAGTGATCAAGACCGCAAAGTGAGATTTAGTCAATAACTGTTTTTTTTGGTCGAATAATCGTTAAGTGAAAGTCGTAAAATCCCTCCATCCTTTTTCACCCGCTTGGGTGGCAGCACTCTCCACGACTGCCACCCAAATTACATTGCGCCGCACAGTACCTTCCTGCGGGTGGAGAGCCCGCCTACCCGGAATTCGAACCTCGCCTAGGAGGTGAACACACCAATGACAGATGGATGTTATGGACCTCGCAACCTTCCGTCACGTGACTACAATACACGATCGAGAACGTCGAAAACACGTGATGTTTAGTCCCAGTTTTTAAACTCTAATATAGTTTTTGCGCCAGATGCGAGTTAAATTGACCACGTGTCATTTTTATTACAAAATAAAAAAATAAACCCTTTTATCCGTGATCGCAATCTCCACCACTGACACCCAAATCCCACTGCACCACTCTGAAAGACTTCCTGTAGGTGGTGAGTCCACTGAAGTCATGTGATTCGTGTCCACAAGTAATAATGGTGATAAACTCTTAATTTGTAAAGCGGTTGATGGTTATATATCAGGAAGTAAAGGTGAATCCGTTAGTCCAGGTGACCAAATTCAATACAACACCATATGGGACCAAACATGGGGCGAGTTTCACATCACAATGTGTGTTATTAATGTGAGAATAATCACGAGGTTCCCTGAAGGCACCTCAGACACTTCCTCCTTCTCACAGTTCCGCTCCTTCTCCTCCAGGTGAAGATATGGTTCCAGAACAAACGCTCCAAGTACAAGAAGATCATAAAGCACGGCGGCGGCTCCGTGGACGGAGAACATCTCCACAGCAGCTCCAGCTCCTCCATCTCCCCCTGCTCCCCGGGACTTCACCCGCAGCTGTGGGAGGTCTCCAAGGGAGCCTCCTTCTCCTCCACCACCTCCTCGTCCTCCTCCAACAGCTACATGAACACTTTTGGTCACTGGTACCCGAACCACCATCCTCACCACCAGGACGGCTTGATGTCCAGACCGCAGATGATGTGAGTGGACGGTTGAGGAAACAAAAAGCAAAACTCCTGCTGCTGGTGTCTGACAGCGCCCCCTTTGTCAGAACAAAGAAACGCATCGAAAGACCTTGTGTTTTGTGGTGATTTTTCACACACGCTTCTTCCTGTTGGTGGATGGGTTCCAGTTCGGGTCCATCCTGAAGACACCTCCCTCCCACCACCCCGACCCAGAACTATGGACTTAGTCTGTGGTTAAGAAACATTTCACGGATCTTCCTTTGGTTTTATCCGTGTTGCACGCATCACGATTCGGTTCGCGCTTTTGTTTTTCCCTGTTGGGTTTGTTTTGTTTTGTTTTATTTTCAATGTTGACCGTCTGCGTGTTATGCAAATAAAGAAGCCGTCGACGTGACGTGGCCGCGTTCACTGATGTCTGGTTTGTTTGGACAGTTCGTCCGTGCGTGCGGTGTTTTCATTGTCAAATATTTTAAGAAGGAGCCGACGGTCCGGGCTGATGGGGACGCGAACCGACCGGATCAACACACGCACTTCAGGCTTTTGGATCGGTGACAACCGGATGTAACGTGCGCTGATCCACTGTGGTAAAATGTGCGGGGGTGGGAAATAGAGACGTAATAAAAATTAAAAAAAAAACTGGTCTGATCGGTTTGGACTGACGTTGACAGCACCTCAGTCTGGGTGATGGTCCCGGGACTTAATCCAGATTGTGCAGTTGAATTCGGATTCAATTTTGACTTTTGAGGAGGTGCAACAGTGGCCCAGTGGTTAAGGTAGCGGACCTGGGTATAAAAACCCAAAGTCCAAAGAACTCTGGAAAAACCCACCAGGTTCTCTAAGTCCTAGTCTTCTCCATGGTCCACACCTACTGTACCGCTGGTCACCAACCCTTTAAAGACCAGGTATAAATATTTCCACCGACCATCAGTCAACAGCGTCACAGCTGTGTGTCCAGTAGAAAGTTGAGGGGATGAAACAACATTTTTCTTCCATGTACCTGAATGTCTCACCACGCAATTGTTGGATTTATAACAGCAGTGTGATGTCGCAGTGTGATTTGGGTGACAGTGGCGGAGACAACGAGGATGAATGAATGAATGTCCAATGTTAGAGGTGTCTCAGTTTGACCGCTGCGCAAAAAAAAAAAAGTGCTCAGTGCAGCGCATTCATGGAAACTGACTCCAAAAATACTAAAAACATTGATAGTGTATAGTAGGATTGATGTCATTACTATCGTAGAATTAAATACCATTTTAATTAAATAACCTGATTGACTTCTTATAGACTTCACCAACTTGACTCATCTATATTTTTAATAATTTCTCATTATTTAAAATATTTTTTGTCGTAAATTGCGTTGGTTTGGGGTCACATTGTTATTATTAATAAAAAAAAACAATAAAATTATATTTATTTTGTTAATGTTTCAATCACATATGTGTTCATATCTTTTGTTTAGATTTTAATACTGCTTAAACCTAACTCTTTATCATTCTGTTTGTTTTTTTAGATTAAAACTTTATTTTACACAATGAAAAAAACACAATTATTTAAGACATCAAAAATAAGATGGTCTAGTTATTATTTACTTAATTAATAAAATTCATTTTACCTGACAAACTAAAATCATATTTTTTAGTTTTTTTAGTAAAAATTGAAAAAAAAATATTTTCCCAAATAATTCTTTATAACCATAATATTCAAATCCAATTTCAAAGATTTTTTTTGTTCTCTCACAATAAACTTAATATTCTATACTTAACTAATATTTCAACAATTCTAAAAAAAATCACTAATTTTAATAATTTAATTTCCAACATAGCTATGAATAATTGACAAAATCTTTTTTTTGTTTTTAGAGGTTTCACAAATAAGGGTAAATTCAAACTGGGGGAACAAAAGGTTTTATTTCATCAACCTCTACTATGAATAAATCCCCAGACCTCTCTGTGTGAGAGTGGAACAGAACCTTAAATAATTCATCTGAGTTGATTGAATTTATACTTTAGAAACAGCAGCACCATTTCATCCCACTGTCCTCCTGACAGTCAAATGAAAAATGTCTTCGTCCCCACCGTGGTAAACCCTGTCTGATTTATAGTTGGTGGGAGGGATCAGCACATTGTGTCTCCTACTGTACACTGTCAAAACACTGATCAACGGGCAACACCGCGGTCTGAGGTGTAGCTGCAGGTTTTGGTGCCACTGGGGCAGGGACAGGTACCGGTCCGTAGGTGAATTGGTGCTGGACCGCAAAGAAATAATGTTTCCTTTTGGTTCCATCTGTCACTTGATCCATACCTATATCAACAAGAGAACTGACCAATAGAATGGCTAGGATTCCATCATCAATAATTCAGCAACTATATTTGATTAGGAAATATTTTCTCAGTGAAGACAACAACAATAAACTCAAAATGATGCAGAGTCATTGATACAAGAAAAAAAAACTTTTTATGCCGATCTGGTAGCAGAAAATTATAGGCTGTGTGCACCTGAGAAATCCTTGTTCGGGTAGGAAGATTTTATAGGTAGGAAAATATTTCAGAACACCGTAAATTTGATTTTATGGGTATTTATCGGCCACAACTTAACGACAGGCCCATGAAAATATTACAAGACAATTAACCGGTCCGTGGCGCAAAAAAAAGGTTGGGGAACACTGCTGTAGTCCATGAAGGCCGCAGTGTGTGGAGTCATGTGTGCTGATTATTTCATCGTTTTCATCCGTCTGCCTCACCACAAATGCCTGGTAAATATTAGAGGACATTTGGTCTGATGTAATAGTTAAGGACCCGGGGAGGACAAAAACAACAGCTATAAAAAGGAACGATCTTACAGAGAATGATGTTGGGAACGTGGGGTAAAGAGCAACGCCGGGAAAGGGCAGAGAGGCAACAGAAGGGGTGAGGTAAAAGAAAAAAAATGGAGCAAAAATATATAAAAAGCAGAAATTGGATGAAAATATTGAAAGAGGAATAAAAACAAATTGGCATTAGAGGGAATAGAGCGTAACGGGTATAGATTTTACAGGAGCAAACGGAGGAAAATGAAATAAACAAAAAGGGAAAGAGCAGAGAACAGGATGGGAGTTTGCAGCAGACTGTCTCAAGGGCAGGAATTCCCGGAAAGCGAAGCAGAAATGTGTGTCAAAAGGGCGAAAACGCTACGTATTTTAGAAATAGAAGCAACAAAAAGACAACAGGGCAAAACAGATTACAAAGAAGCGCAACTTTAAAAGACACAGTGCAAAAGAAAAACAACCTCAACGTTATCCTTTTTTTTTTTTTACAAGAAAGCAGACAAAGCAGAAAATATTCAAAATAACTCATTGAATAGCATAAAAAAATGGAAAATTATTTTAAAAAACTTCTTAGTTTTCCTTCCAAACTCTAGTTCAATCTGTCACCTGTTTCTGTTTGTAAAAAATTACAAAATTTTTGTAATTTTTCTTTTTTTTTTTTTTTTTTTCTTGCAGTTAAAAAAAATATTCCCCCCAGTCTGTGTCCCTCCAGTCTGTCCTTACCTCCATCACAGCAGCTCGGCATCGTCGGACTGATTCTCTGGAGAAAACAGAGCCACGTTTTCAGACAAATCTGGGGACACGTGAACACCTCCTCCTTTATACACATGAAGATTTGATATATTTATATATATATGTGTGTGTGTAAATGCTCAGGCTGGGTGATTATGTGCCTTGTAAAATGTGGCGACCCTGTGAAGAAGAGGCTGAAGTGAAGTTGACGGGCATCAGGGGGAAAATTAGGGGCAATTTCACATCCTCCACATTAGAATAATGGCTGCTGGAGTTGGACAGACAATAGTGGGACCTTTCAAACCGGGGACCAATTATCACCAACATAAAGACCGAAGGGCAGAAAGGAAAAAAAGGACGTGGCACGGCGACCGTATCAATGCGGCGTCAGGTGGAGGGTTTGTCAGATATGAGGTGTCTGATTGGTTCTAATTGCAGGACGGAGATGGAGAGAGAACGTCTTGCTATTAAACCCCGGGTTTCTTTCAGTGGGTGAATGGCATGGACTGTGTCCCAGGAGACATTATTGTTATTAGGCTGAGTGATCTGACGTCTGGGATAATTGTGAGCAGCATCCCTGTTAGAGAGAGTGTGTGTGAGTGACATTCTTTTCAGGGCCTCAGTTTGGAGCAGGAGTCTCAGGGTTTTGTGTGGTTGCAACCCGTGGCCCGTGGGCCATTTGCAGCCCGTGGAACGATATTCTGCGTCCTCCGCCTTGATGTGAAAGTCGAATGTTAGCGTGGACAAGATTTGTGAACGGGATGAAGACTTTGCTTCATTGCACTATTCACTTAAATCCAATGAACTTCACGTCATCACGGTAAATATATTTTCACAGATTGATGTACTGTTCTGTACTGCAGTATAGCATTGTGGGCTTATCCAGTAAATATATGGGAAGTTTTATATTTTATAGATTTGTCCTATATTTCTCCAAACCCTGGTCTCCTTCTGGATCAGTGCGGTATTACACAGAATCTATGGGAAACTGATTTTTTATTACAATTTTACAATAATAGTACCATAAATATACCAGAGACACATATATACACACATATAATGGATGAGAAGACTGACTTCAGTTCAGGAACTACAAGGTAAGCTGATCCTGACCCTCGCCACAGTTATTTCTGTTTTGTTTCTAGTTGTGTGTTTTATTTTCTAAAGTTGAATTACTGCCACCTATTGGCTTTGTCACACAAAGGATGTTGTTGTTGTTTTTTTTTTTTTTTTTTTTTTTTTTTTTTTTTTTTTTTTTTTTTTAGGTATCCCCGAGTAGGTATGGGGATGATACCATACTCCGAACACCTCAGTAGTAACCTGGCAGTAGGGGGATTCAAACCGGGGTCCTTACAGACCCAAATGCATTTCCTTAAGCACTAGGCCACTAACCGGCCAGAAAAAAGGAAAAAAACATGTAAAGACTATACGTTACACCACTAGGGGCTCCGTAAGAATAACGGAAGTCTTTTCTTTTTCGTGATTGAATAGTTCAAGGATGTTTTTGCACGTTTACCGCAAAAAACCTCTGTTACAGTCTGAAGGTTTTCAATCGTCAGGGCTGAAAGTAAGCTAACGTAGCAACGGCATCAGCACACTATGGCACAGATAAGAATCTAAATAGTTCTGTTCAGGTCTGGTCCAGTCCAGTCCAGTCCAGTCCTTCTCTGAGGTCAGCCAGGGTTCGTGTGTCCACACCTGTCAGGGATGCCTTTACCCCCGTTCCACCCCCGTTTATGTTGAAAATGGCCCAAGTGAGTGATGCTAATGTGGCCGATGACCAGACCCAGGCTGTGGCTGAGTGTGGGACAGCTGCTGGAGACTTGCGTGGATGCATTTTAGTTCCTGACCTCCTCCTCCACCCCGCGAGGCTGCACCCAAGAGATGATGATTTGACATCACACTGTTGACTTTAGCGGGGGGTGGTGGTGCGGTTGGGGGGGCGGAGTGAGATCAGGCTTCGATCAGCGGCTCTATTTAGGATCTGTGATGCTCTGCCACAAAGAGATCGCATTCAAGTTCAGCAGTTCAACTCCATGGTTAATGTCCTGGAGATGACATGTAGCACCACCCCTCCCCCGGACCTCCCGAGGACACACACAAGTGCAGCCGCACGTATGTCTTCAGCTCAGATGTTCCTGGGGACGGCCACGGCGGAGGGGCCACACATGCTGAGGGAGCCACCAGGGGGCTGTCACGCAGGCCCTTGATGAGATTTCATTGATATTAGACTGCAATAGTAATCAGGCCGCTTTAGTCGCAGCAGCAACAGTGCACTGAGCTGCTGAGTGACGCTGTAGACAACTGCTGCCCCCCCCCCGACACCACCCACAGGAGGGCGCTGGGTGGAGCAGTGACAGGTTTCTGTCTCAGTGACAAAATACTGTGTCCTCGCTGAATGTGAGGATTTTGGATTAAAATATATCTCCAATATCTATATATCTAAATATATATATGTTTTTAATTTGTGTCCATCCACTTTGTACAGTCGCAGGGGGCAGCAATCTCCACAACTGCTACCCAAATCACACTGCAACACTGCAACATACTGAGGGCCTTCCTGTGGATTTTAAGCCTGGAATATATATATATTTAGATATATATACCGTATATATATATATATATATATATATATATAAATATATATATATATATATATACATAAATACACATACATACATAAATTAATTTATTCCAGTAGATGAAAATAAATGGACACACACAGACACACATATACACATTAACGTATATACATACATACATACATGTATGTATGTATGTATGTATTTATGTATGTATATGTATATTGTATGTATATACTGGTATGTATGTATGTATATATGTATGTATCTGTACATGCATATGTATATAAATACATATGCAGACAGTATGTATGTATATACGTTAATGTGTATATGTGTGTCTCTGTGTGTGTCCATTTATGTATGTATGTATGTATGTGTATTTATGTATATATTTATATACAGTATATGTGTGTATACATTTATTTACACCCACCAGAATATATTTATGTATGTGTAAGTACATGTATAAATGGATATACAGTATACATGTATTTATACAGTATATATGTATATATATATTTATATATATATATGTAGGATGTAGGTATATATATTTATTCTATCCATTCATTGTCATATATGTGTATATATATAAAAATAAACACATATGTTCAGAAATAGTTTTGAATGTAAACATTTTACACTCTGCTTTTTACCAATTGTTTCCCCGACCACTAGAAATGGGCTGGTGGGCAAGACTGGGCCCACAAGCCTTATTTTACCCACGTGTTGTAAGGACTGAGTTGAGCCATACAGTAACTGTAGATAATTTTGACTCGGACCTGAAACCCAGCATTGTTGACTTGGACTCGGGTCACGGTTTGATACATAGTTCAGCTGTAGTTACCATAGACAGTGATAGTTGTAGTAGTGATGCTAACAACTATAATAGTGTTGTAATAGTAGCCTAATAATAATCGACTCATTAATAGTTAATGAGTCTATTAATCAGAGGGATTACAAACTTGTCCAAACGTTGATTAGTAAAACTAAAGATCTAGTTTGTTTATGTTTGTTTTCTCTGTTGGAAAAAAACAAACTAACAAACAAACAAACCAGGAAAGTTGTGTTTTCCTGACACATCCGGTCCTGGTTCACACACACATACCATTCCAGTTACTGCAGGCGGTGAAGTTTATAAAGCCACTAATGCCGTGCAGCGCATTTTCTCCCAGTGTGTAATTGTGCCTTGGTGGTCCATGTGGACAGAATGGGCATTAGTGGTTTTCTCCATCCTGCAGGATGGTAGCATATTTAATAACGCGTGGTTTCTGGGACCAAACTGAGGTTGGACTTGGCTCCTATTGGCTCATACATAGGACACGGCGACAGGAAAGGCTGCATCACTGTCACTGTGACTGCAGTCCTTCTCCACTGGTTGTTCCAGTGAGGGACACAGGTCAACGGGTCGTCACACACGGGCAGAACACCAGGAACGGATGACCAGCTTTGTTGAACAAGAACAAACTGTTGCATCTTTTTTTTTCTTGTTTTTCTAACTAAGTATCCCCGGTACCCACATGAATAGAATGATGTGAATATAATAATAATGTAAAATACACCAGGACTAACAGTTTAATTCTCATGCGCTGCATTTCGTCTAATTTATTGTCTTCCTAACACATGCTTCCATTTAATGAGTGAGCTCATTAAAGACAAGCCACTCTGTTTTGGACGGATTTCTGAAAAAAAAAAAAAAGAAAAGGTTTTCCTACGAGTGGAGGCCAAAAATACGTGGGAATTTGCTAACGCAATAGTTGAGTGTTAGCTCAGGTAGATTACTGAAAAATGATTGTGTCATTTTTTTTGATACATTTATCTGAGCTAAGTCTAAGAAATTCAACCGAGAGTTAGGGCGAAGATATTGACTAGGACAGGTAAAAAAACTGAAAAGAAAGAAATAAAAAATGGCAAATTCTTGGCAAAGTTTTCTTCTTCATATACACATAACATATATATAAAACATATGTTTTTTTTCTGAACATAAATACAAATTTAAACCAATGGTAAAACATTTATCTCTGTTTTTTTCGGCGGTCTTTAAATTTCTTGTGTCGTCTACAATCAGTCTCCTAAAAAGTCTATGGTAGCCACGGAATTGACAACCAGAAATTTTTGCCGATTGGTTCGGACCACCAACGGTATTTTAACGTTTCTGGTTTTGGGTTCCACCACGACAATGACACCCCCGAACCAGTTAAAACAGGGGTCTCAAACTTGTGGCCCGTGGGCCATTTGCGGCCCATGAAATTATATTTTGCGGCCCCCACCTTGTTGTGGAAGTTGAATTTATGATAATATTTTATAGATTTGTTCTCCATATTTTATGGTAAATCCTATAGTTCTCCAAACCCTGATCCACAGCCACCTTCTGGTTCAATGTTGTATTACACTGGGAAACTGATTTTTACCGTTTACCATTATTTTTAGCTAATCATTTCCATTCGGGAACAAAAAAATATATGTTTCTGCTTTTTGTTTCTGTTCCAATCAAGATGCCAAAAGTCTCCCCCTGTTCTCTCCAACTTCTACTCCTTGTCCCCCCTCACAGCATCCATCTGACCAATGATACATTAAATATATTGATTTAATTCAATATTTAAGCTCTGGGATTGGTCTAAAAAAAGCTGGAAGTCTCAGTTGAAACGGTTAAAATAAAGTCACACGATGTGAGTGATTTTCTGTCCAACACTCCGGTGGTTTCTAATACCTGGAATAGTTGGCAGCTCATCCTCTCAGCTGCGTGCGCGCATGCGCGACATTGCCCACGGCGACTGCTTCACAAACCTGTGCACCCCGCCCTCCTCCACCCTGTGTGTGTGTGTGTGTGTGTGTGTGTGTTTACCTCTCTCTCTCTCTGTCTCTATGTGTCTCTCTGTCTTTGTGCTCAGCTCTCTGTTGTTTTCTGGCAGCACAACAGTAATAAAACCAGTGACTCCAACATGTCTGCATGTGTGTCGCCTCCTACCGCAGAGCTTTGCACGCAGATCGAGTGTGTGTGTGTGTGTGTGTGTGTGTGTGTGTGTTGACAGAGGAGTCCTGAGAACAGGAGGCAGATTTAATCTCACGATGCTTCAGGATCCCAAACTCTTAGAGCCCTGTGTCAGACTTCACACCACTTTCTAATTTTATTTCTCATATCGGATTCTGTAAAAAAATAAAATAAAATAAAAAAAAATCTACATCTATGAAGTTGTTGAAGACTTTAAAAGAAATAAACTCAGAATATTGGAGTTTTTGTTTTTCCTCAATTTTTCCTGAGTAATTTTATGTACAAAATAATATAAATGGCAAAAATTATATTTTTGGATTTCAACTTTGGACTCACAGTTAAATTTTACTTGTAAAATCAAAAATGTCTTTTCAACATTTCTGGTAAAAGAAAAAACTAAAAAAAGCAAATAAAACCCTTTATCCATGTTTTTAAACCACTGCATTTATGGAGAAAAATCAAATTTTAATTTTGTTAAGTTGCAAAACAATAGAAAATCTACATCAATTGTATGTATTTACTTTTTCAATCTCTATAAGATTTTTTCTCCAAAATTAGTATTTTTTAGCGTTAGATTTTTTTTTTAATTCACATTTTTAAATTAATTACACATTTTTTACTCAAGATAATTTTTAAAAAATATTTTCACAACTCCACGTTGTTACTTTGATTTTTTTTTCTCAAATTAGGATTTTATTTAAATAACAAAAAAGAGAGTTTTTTTTAAATAAAAAATAAAATAATCGTTGAATTTTCCCCTCGTGGTCTGTACTGGTGAGAAATACAGACAAAACATAGAGATTTGTTGCGTTCAAGGCCCGTTTGGTGTTACGTATTTTACGCTTATCCTGTAACGACAGAGCAAATGTTGTTGTAATGGAATTATTAGAAAGACTTTAACTGGCTCCAACACTTGCTTTGCAGCTTGTTTATTTTTTTCAACTGGTTCCCGTCAATAATTCTCCATCAGCGCCACCCATAGACCCAGTTGACGCTTCTGCTCATTAGATTTAATTTCCAGGAATCTGATCCAACAACAAGCGGGTCCTTTCTTTCCAGTATAAAAGCTCTGGACACGGAACATGCAATTAACACCTTTATTCAATGGACAAAAAAAAATAAAAACAGTAAGGCAACAAGTGAACTAATTACATTGATATAAAATGTTTCTGGAGGCGCTGGTTCCGCCCAACCAATAGGATCATAGTGGTTCTGCATATAAACACATATTTACAACCTTCCACGTTTCTTTGATTTTGTACAAATCCATTATAAATATGACCTGAGATTATTTTCTCTTTTTTTCTCTCTTAAGGCGCTGGGTCTACAGTACAGTCCTGAAGTGTGGGGTTTGCATAGATCTGCTCATTTACAAGACAACAAAAATGGAATAAAAAAAAGAAAATTATAAAAGGAGAGATAAATAATTTAACAAAATAAAAGAGGGAGACGGAAGAAGAAGAAAAAACACGCCAGATATCCTTTAAATACGCTGCCAGGTTGGGGGCAGAACACCACCATGATGCTCTGAGATGGAAAACACAGTTCTGTCATCCAAAAAAAAAAACTGCTGATCCCGGGTCAGGTCCCAGCTCTGCTCTGTGGAGTCTCTGTGGGAATACCTCGTCGTGGAGGACAAAAAAAAAAACCTCTGGAAGTCAGTGTTAATAAACGGCTCCCACGCTCTGCTGCGGCACCGGGTGGTGCATGGTGCCCGGGTGCTGTAGGTGCGGCGCCTGCTGGTACCAGTGGCTGCTATAGTCCTCCAGGTAGGGCGGCGACGAGCTGTGCGTCGGCTGCTGCACCTGAGGTCTGCTGATGGGGGTGTTCTGAGCTGCGCTGTTCTCCCAGGCCGTCGGGGAAGGCGGGGAGTTGCAGGCCATGGAGTCGCTGGCGTTGGGACTGTGCTCCAGGGGAACCTCGCCGTTCTTGTACATCTTCTTGAACTTGGATCTCCTGTTCTGGAACCAGATCTTCACCTGAACGGAAGAAGAAAAAGCGCAGTTGTTTTAATCCACATGTCACTTTTCACCTCACCCTATCCCCAACATTTGAGCCTCAATGGCGCATTGTGCGTATTTACGCAGACTCACCTGCGTCTGAGTGAGACCCAGCTGGGCCGCCAGTTCGGCGCGTTCGGGCAGAGCGAGATACTGCGCCTTCTGGAAGCGTCTCTGCAGGGCGGCCAGCTGGTAGCTGGAGTAGATGGTCCGGGGCTTTCGGATCTTTTTGGGCTTCCCGTTCACCATGCGGACCTCCGGCTCTGGTTCTTCCTTCACTGTACGGACAAGTGATAACAACATTTTTAACAAAACAAGTAAATCGCGGGATGAAAACCTTCCTAAACGCAGATGTACAAAGAATTTGGAATAATGCGCACCTAGAACTCATTCACAGACTCATATTATAGTGACTGTGATCAGTCCAATGATGCCAGTTGTTTGGATGTTGCAATAAAAACGCACTTGTGTTTATGGCGCCTCCAGTGGAGATTAGCGCATAAACCCGCGAGGATAGGGTGACGGCTGGACTTACCCGAGTTCGGAGGTGAAGCCTGCAGGTGATCCCTGTTGTAATGTCCGTACTGTCTGTAGCTGTTCGTGTAAGGGTATTCAGATTTGGCGGCGTACGACCCCGCGGCTCCCATGCCGTTCAGGTTGAACTGATGGTGGTAAGAGTTCATGGGTTGTCCGTACGCCTGACTCTGGTAATATTCGTGATGGCCGTGCGCCGTCTGCCCGTTGTAGTAGCCCATGTCCGTCACCGAGGACTCCGGCAGAGTCGGGGAGTCCTTGGAGCTCGGGTGGCAGCTCATAGATCCAGGCAGGTCGGTCAAAATGCTGGAGATCTTCTTGTCGTACGTCTGCGCGGCGCTCATGGTCGACGAGGCGCCGTGATCGTCCCGGGGTTAGAAGGAGAAACAGAACCAAACACGCACCTCCCTGGTGTTTGACGCGGGTCTCGGGTTCGGATGCTTCAAGATGGAAAAGACGTGCGTGTGTCTGTGTGTGTGTGCGTGCGCGCGCTCTAGGACGCACGGAGACGCAGAGACAGGCTGTAATCCACGGTGCGGTGTACACTCCACGCTGCAGAAACTCAGTTGTGGCATCTAGGCCTCAGTCACACAGAGTTATAGAGAGTTGGGCTGGATGCTGTCCTCCCATTGGCTCCCCTCTCCTCCTCTCTCCCTCCTCTCTCCCTCCTCCTCCTCCTCCTCCTCCTCCTCTTTGAGCTGCGCTTCAGGCACAGTGCTGATGAAACCCAACCTCCCTGCCCGGAGTGCCCTGGAGCAAATACCTCAGTCAGTGTACTGGGGAGTTTTGCCACTTTTTTTTAACCCCCCCTTCCTGGATTTGCATACACTGCGTCGTCTCCCTGTTTACTCTGCTGTTTGGATGTTTAGACTCCAGAAAAAAAAAAAAAGAAAATCAACCCCGACGTCTGAACTCCCATCATCCCCCTACCTTGGCCTCGGTTGCGGGTTTGAGTCCCAGTCCTGCAGCCACAGTGTCTCCTCCGCCGTCGTGTGCAGTGTTTTCTTAACAGAGCCCGCAGATCAGACTCCATTCAGAGCCGTGAAAGGCCGCCGTCAGCCTCCAACACCGCCATTGTCATTCAAAGGTGGTGGCGGACAGTGAGGTTTAGACTGAAAGAGATGGGGGCAGATAGGCAAAACTGATCTGGGCCGCGGGGCAATTCTCCCACTCCTTCTACCCCACCTGTGTGTCGGTGCGTCTGTGTTGTTGAGTCTTTTGCCTATGTTCATATAAGAGAGTTTATGTTTGTGTGTTGATGCAAATATCGGTATTAGACAGAGTTTAGTTACAGTTAGTTCTTCATTTTCATTCTAACCGTTCATTCAAATCATCAACTCCGTGACTTTGTTTATTTTTTTTTTCTCCACTCCTCGTTATTGTTATTCTGTTTCTGTTTCTTTTTTTTCTGGCTGCCAACTTTACTGTCAAGAGAAAGCATGGCGGACAGCGCCCTCTGCTGTGTATACGTGCACATATACCCAAGATTTTTGAAGTCACTGGGCCAAGATTAAAAACAGGGACAAAGTCGTGGGACAAACTTAAAATTTATTGTATAAATTGACATTAATTGTCCATGTCCTCCCTTCTCTCTGGATCATTTATGTCGATTTCCTTATCAAAAAACAACCAATGGTTAATATTACAAACACATATACACATATAAACACAGATTCTTAATTTTATTTTGAAATAAAACGCACATTCGTGTTATTGTGTCTATTTTCCACTTCCTATTTACCTTTTTTATTTTTTTTGCATGCCAACAAAAACTACAAAACACAAAAAAAACAACAAAAATGAATGTGCTATAACATAGAGAACAGGTTCTAAATGGTGGGTCGTGACCCATTGTTGTGCCACTGACCCATTTTCAGTGGGTCTCAGACCTTTGACAGGTCAAAGGAGATTTTTTGTTGCCATCTATTCACAGCCCCTAACAGTATGTGGTAATAATGCCCTGTAATGCTAATTGACACACATCTTACTTGCTTGTTTGAACATCGCCCTCTGCTGTATTTACTGGCACATATACCTAAGATTTTTAGTCCAAAACAAAGTCATTGGGTCAGAATTTAAAACTGAGACAGAGTTGTGTGACAAACTTTATATTTGTTTTAAACATTGACATTAATTGTTCACTTTTTTCTGGATCAGTATTGTTGATTTCTTTATTAATAATGAAACTAATTTTTATTTTGCGTAAACGTTGAATCTGGAACATTAAGGTAAAAATTACAAACACATGTACACACATAAATATATAATATATCTGTGTGAAAGGGAGAACAGTGGAATGGTGAGGTTACAAGGAGCAGAGGTGGAGAAGGTGGAGGAGTTTAGATACTGAGGATCAACTGTTCAGAGCAGTGGAGACTGTGGAAGAGAGGAGAAGAATAGAGTGGAGTCAGGATAGAACAACTGGAGAAAAGAGTCAGGAGTGATCTGTGATAGAAGAGAGTCAGCTAAGGTGGAGGGACAGGTTTACAGGACAGTGGAGAAACCAGCCATGATGGATGGGTTAGAGACACTAGGAGGAGACAGAAGACAGGAGACACAGCTGGAGGTGGAGGAGTTAAAGATGCTGAGATTGTCTTTAGGAGAGACAAGGGTGGACAGGATCAGGAATGAGGTGATTAGAGGGACAACACAGACAGGAAGACTGACACTATGGAGCCGTGTGATCTGGGTGGGATTTTTTTTATAGCAGATGTTAATGAACACAGTGACTGAAGTGACATACTACATACATTGCTAATATTATAATTCCTGCCAGTGTATAAGGTACAGTTTAAAAGGCTCTTATGGACATGATTATACCATGGGCCAGAAGTGGCCCCCTGGCCTGAGTTTGACTTGTGTGGTTGACAGTGTAAACACTGGAGTTTGTGTTCCATTCAAGGATGTAAATGTGTTTTAACCAAACCTTTAGGAATAGATACAGTCCCTAATATACAAATCAGCCATTTTATATAAACAACAGCAGAAAAAAACAATTATTGATGCTGAACCCTAGGTGGTGCCGTGGGAACTACTGCTCCTTTTGTGTGGAGTTATATCTCCTTCCTGTGTGACATAGATAGATAGATAGATAGATAGATAGATTATCATTATCCTTCTGCCTTTTCCATGCACAGCCATAATTTCCTCAAACGGTATTCGAGAATAGGCTAAAATCATCTGAGTATTTTAGCATTTATTCTAGGCATAGGCAAACTTTTTGACTCACAGGCCACTATTGGTCCTAGATTTGGACAGGGGGGCCGAGTCCAGAGCAGAAACGCTCTGGACTCTAGAGCTTTAGTTTTAACAAAGACAAATGGCGGTAAAAGTCATGTATAAAACCTAAAATCCTACATTTGTAATAGCCTTTATCATGTCATCTACTGGTGAAATGAATTATTGAAGTATAATGATAATATAAATAAAGTACTTTATTTTGACAAGGTCGGTGGGCCGCATTAAAAAGCTCAAAGGGCCGCATCTGGTCCCCGGGCCTTAGTTTGCCCATGCCTGCTTTATTCAATTATTTTGTTGCCAGGTTGCCACTGAGGTGCTCTGAGCATAGCACCGTCCCAACCCACATCACTTCTTGTGGGCTCACCACCCACAGGAAGGCTAACAATATGGTGCAATGTGATTTGGGTGGCGTCAACTGCCCCTGGCGCCACCCCTGCGACCCGGTAACGGACAAGCAGAAGAAGATGAATGAATGAATGAATGAATGAATTTATCTTCCTCCTTCTGCTCCTGACTTGGACCGTGAGCCCAATTTTTAGTACCACCTGTGACCAGTCAAAATAATTGACCAGGACCTGGTCTCATGTTTTAATGTAAACCAGATCTTGGTTTGCCATTCGCCCACTGTTGTGTCGATCACATGACGTCAGTCTTACCTTGACTTCACTTCCCGACCAGTTGAGGGCGCCAAATCGTGAAGTCGCAGCCGGAGCTCCGTGTGACAATTGACAACCGCAGTAAAACGCCGCGAGTGAACGTAATGAATCCCCGATTGAACTCCCAGTCCACAGACTCTATTGTATTTCACATACACGCCATTTTAACATTACCATCTATCTGTCCGTTAGAAAGTTTAGACCAGTGTGTGGACGTTTCTAGAACTTCACCCTCTTTGCTACGGCTAGTGCTACATGGTAGGTCTTTATTTGTGGCTGATTCGTAAAATTATGGAGTTATATTTCATTTTAGTTCACTTTTATTAAATACATTAATAAAAGGAACCGTTCGTCTAATCATTATTATCGCTAATTTAGTTATTAGTCGTAACGTTGTATTATTTATTAACATTTTGTATTTCGAACCGTCGTTTAGCTTAATTCGTGCCGTTTGAGTTCTTTCCCCAAAACTTTTTAAAATAACTTTACCATATTTCATTGATAAATTGTTACTTTCTGTCTTTTTTCGCTGTATTTATTGTCAATTGTTACCTACTTTTACTCAGCAACAAGGTTTAGATTCCACAACTTGGGTTGCTAGGAGCTGTAGTGTTTTATAATCACCAGTAGATGGGGCGCAAGTTCCAAAAAATTAATGTGATCTCCGCCTGACAAACCAAATCAAACTGAAATAAAATAAAACACTAAAGGTGCGTGTGTGCTATAAATGTTTCATGTGTATCAAAATACTTCATGTTTTATAAAGACAAACCTGTCTTCACAGATGGAGAAACTCTGCACCTCCTGGTCCCCGTCCAACGACGTCCTCACTCCAAAGTAACAGGAGACGGCGTTTGAGGACATGTTTTTTTTTTCTCTGTCTCGCTCATACCGTGAGTAAAAGTGGAGCAGCTGGCTGTGTTCCAACAGGAGCTCAGACATTACAGAGAGAAAACCCTGCAATTACTGCTCTGATCACTGTCTTTGTTAGAAAAAGAAAAAAAAAAACAGAACAAAAAGCTTTGTGTTGAACTTTACAAATTCAATGTGAGAAAAGTTTTTTGTTTTCTCTTATAAACATCACATCAGCTTGATTAGAGGAATGCGTTTTGGGACGAAAAGAAAAAGAAAAACTGATGCCAATGTCCCTTTAGACATGAAGAATGCTGGACAATCAGGAGACATTCCAGTTGAGTGAATTTCCCAGGACCTTGAGAGACTGACAGTGACGGCACTTTTTAAAAACTCTCTCCTCAAGGACTAGATGCACGGCGTTGTTTTTGTTTGACTGTCCACATTTTGTCTCATATCTGCTCCCTTTACGTTAGACAACAAAGATAGAAAAGTCGCCTTGGACCAAATATTTGACAAATTTCACGTGACTGCTGGGATTCTTCAGACCTGTGTGTCACCACCATCCAAGGGAACTAAAGAAGTCAATAGTTGAGTCCTGACTTAACCTAACCCTGAATCCTTGATTAAAATTTAGTTAACCCCACCTTACTTTTACTACGCATTAAGTCAGACGTAGACTGTGTCAGTTTTGTTTTTTTTTTTCTATCATGGCAGCCATATGGTGCTAACACTGCACAAGTGAAATGCAGGGTGATCAGTTCGCAGCTTACAATCCAAAAATCAGGTGCGATAAGACAACTAAGACGACACGTCCGACTCCTGTTAGCTGAAGCAGCTGCTATATGTAATGTAATGTAAAGACGTAGTGGGACACCGGTGGGAGACCTGTAGAGCAGATGCTCACAATTGCTCTTTGCGACACCATGACAATAATTCTCAGGAAAGAAAAAGTAATGTCTCTAACAAGTGAGCCGTTCTGTGCTAGGACACGAAAAAGAAGCCGAAGACGGTGTGTATGGACGAGGACAGTGTTCCTTGTTCCTTTTTTTGCGCCATGGACCGGTTAAATGTCTTGTAGTATTTTCACTGACCTGTCGTTAAGTTGTGTCAGTTAAATACCCCTTAATAAAAATTAATTTATGTTATGAAATATTTTACTACCTATAAAATCTTCCTACCCGAATTAACTGTGCATGGACACAACAAGGATTTCCCAAGTGCACACAGCCTATAACTTTCTGCTACCAGACTGGTATAAAATGTTAGAATCTTGTAAAAATGACTCTGTGTCATTTTGAGTTTATTGTTGTTGTCTTCACTGAGAAAATATTTCCTAATCAAATATAGTTGCATTATTGATGATGGAATCCTAGCC
>JAFBJS010004154.1:256141-267762 GCA_016785265.1 Paraplagusia blochii | reverse complement strand
CTCCTACCCAGAGGTTGGGGACCACTGGACTAGGAAATGTCTTGACAGACGTGGTCAGTCTGGTCAATTCTGTCATGCTGTTCATTGTTCTATCTTTTTTCTCCACTGTAAGGTTGCTTGTAAACTTGCTGTAAACCTGTAAACACAACATCACTTGTGTTGCATGAGTCAACTATCTGTTGACTCATGCAACATTATCGTACAACTCAAAAAGTAACGGTAAAATCCCACGGCGTACGCTGGCCTTTATAGAGTATATTCCCAGACCCCTAGTGGTTTTGTAGTGAAATGTTAGAAACAGCACAAACTGAAGTTTTAACTGATTATTAGGACTGAAATGGCAGCTTCAGTATAATCACTATTACCATAATGAAGTGATGAAAATGCAATGAAAGCCTCTTCATTTCATTTGCTTTATTTCTACCTTAATACCTTTTTAATGGCATCCCAGCGGATCCCAGTCAAGGAAGTGTGTTAAGTGGTGAACATGTCCACGAAGACACCAGTGTCATTAGAAGCTTATTAAAGGCAGCAGATCATCAATAACTGACCTGGGTCTCTGTGTGTGGTTGGAAGACGCTGGGTGGAGGAACTGGTGGGGGGGGTAGGTGGGTGTGGGGGGCAGTTAGTCCAGCTTTAGAAAGTGTTTAGCATTTGTCAATGTGCATATGACTACATGTGTCCAAAGGAAAAGGTCCTAACCTTCAACATGTGTCCACATGTGTTTTCCATCAGCTTCTCATCTCCACTGACAGCTGAAGGACCTCAGGGGGGGACGTCCACCAGGTCCTGGCTGTGTGGGTTCTTCCTTCTGTACCGCTCACTGTGCAGGGATCATGTTCTGAGGTCAGTTCTCCTTATTCTTCAAGGAAAAATTGTCAGTTTAGTCCAGTAACTTCAGATATTTGTGCCTTTTTTTAGTTTTTTTGGGGGGATAAATTAGTTATTTTTGGGGACAGAAAACAGAGACTTCGGGGACATGAGGGCCGTGGACGAATGAGTTAGTCCTAAGGGAAATAAGTTAGGAAATAAGGAATAAAGGAAGCAAAAGTGAGATAGAGGACAGGAAGAGAAGAAGCAGTTTTGCGATAAATTGATTTCTTTTTCAAGGTTTCTGATGTTTTGATCCACAATCTCCTGTGGATTTGACACGTGTAGGGATCTTGACAGTTGTTTTGTGTGTTGTTTGTTGTTCAGTCTTGGCCAAATTACACCACCACTGGGAAACCCAAAGGAACATTTGTTAAAAAAAAATCCAAATGGGAATCAGTGCCTTTATTTTTAGGCAAATGGGAACTGGACTTTTTGGCAGGAGTAAAGAAAACCCAAACAAATTTTTCACTCGGGGGCAATTCTGTGATCTGGGCTATTATTCTGTAGAAAAAAAAGCATTTGATCTGAGCAGATTTGAACCTTGATTAAAAGATTGGCAGAGAGTCCAAAACATCAGGTGATGTTCTCTGACCTTCATTACAGCCGTGCTTCAAAGTCTTTGACTCATTTCCCTCTTTTTTATCTCTAATGAGGACAAAGCGGGAGGAAGAGCCGTAGAAGGAGAGAGTGAGCGCTTCGAGAGACTCCTCACTCTCCCACTGGTGAGGTCATGTGACTCCCCTGAAATCCATGATTCAATCAGATGCGCTGCGGCCAGCAGGTGGAGCCTGATTATCCGCAGGAGCTCGGGACATTTTCAAAGGGACGTGGAAATGACATTGGCGGTTGCGGGGGCGTGTCAGGAGTTTAAAGTCTAAACATCTGCAGAGTGGGTGTCCACACTGCTGCACTAATGAGGACCCCTACCACTGTGTTTATGTGGGTGGGGGCTAAATATAGCTCTCGGACAGTTAGGTCTGTGGACAGATCTAGAACGTCCTCTAGTCTGTTTAAAATCAAGAGATGTGGAAAAAATCCATAGTTTTTCTTTTCCCTTTTTTGTCCAATGTTTTCCGTAAAATGACCAAAGTTCATAGCTTTTAAGTTAACTTTATGAATTTGTGTTCACCAAATTGTCGGCAGTGGTGGCTCACATCACGTCTTGTGGGCTCACCACCCACAGGAAGGCTCACTATATGGTGTCATGTGATTTGGGTGGTGCCAGCTGCCCCTGCGATCTGGCAACAAACAAGCAGAAGAAGATGAATGAATGAATGTCAAGAGTGGCTAGATGGGATGTAGTTTTGTTTACGTCAGGCGTGAGGAAACTAAGGCCCGGGGGCCAGATGTGGCCCGTTCAGCTTTGCAATCCGGCCCATGAAACTTGTTAAAAATAGTTGCTTTCGACTCAAGTGTCTGCTGAGTGTAATGTAATGTGATTATATATCTGCTTTTTTTTGTTACCTATATTGAAAAAAACATGAAAAGCGTTTTAGTATTTTGGTCTTAATACACGACTTTTACTTGTCAGTTATCTTGGTCCATCTATAGATAGATGGAGAGTTCATGTGTCAAACTCAATTTCACAGCAGGCCAGAATTGAAAACTGGCATAAAGTTGCAGAAATTAACTATAAATGTGCATGTTTTCCCTTCTCTCCAGTTATCAAATATGTTTTTTTTTTATGTGGAAACATTGAAGGGAAAACTTTAGTATCAGTGGTATTTGTTTCTTATTCGTTACTCTTCGTAGTCATTTTTAATAGTTAATCTTTACAGAACAAAATGTATGTGCTATATCTTAAGGAATGCATTATTAATATAACAAATTATGACAGTAAATAAGGTCTACATCAGGGGTATTCAACTAAAACGCCAAGAGGTCCAGTCAGAAAAAAATTATTCGAATAAAGGTCCGGAACATCATGTCCAACTTGCCGGAGTGTTATGTATACTATAATATTATATAATATATATGTTGTAGTAGTATTAACATCTTCAAATAACGCTCTTAACTTAAGAGAAATAAGGTGTAGCAACAGCTGATATCATTTTTCTTTAACACACCTTGTCAGAACAATCTCAACCACTTTAACAATACAAATCATAACAAATCAACAATTAACAATTAAACGCTTTCAGTTTCTCTGAACCCGCTTCCCTTGTCTCCCTTGACTCTTTCTCTCTCTCCCTGTCTCCGTCTGTTTCTCTCCCTCTCACTCTGCCTGCCGCTGTTAACTGCCGAGAGTTGATTGGCTGAAAAGCACCACGTGGGATAATTTAACCTGTACACGATTGGTCTGTTTATTTCCTGATACTGGCACAGCTTTTCCTGTGTTTACAACAGCGTTGGTCGTAAACACTGAAAAAGCTGCGCACCTTAAAACTATCCCGTTAAATTCATCTGCCGTATAAATAGATTATAGATCCAGGTCCGTACAGGATTACCCGTGGGTCCGGATACGGACCACAGTCCGCCAGTTAGTGACCCCTGGTCTACATACTGGTGGGCCAACTCTAGAACACATTTGATTATATCTCGTGGTTCAGATATTTTTACTCTGTGGACCAGATTTGGCCCACGGGCCTGAGTTTGACACCTGTGATCCATCTGCTCCTAATCCGGCCCGCTGTCCAGTTGTTGGACCAATTGTGGCCCACGAACCAAAATGTTTGTGTCCCATCACTGGTCTGTGTTGAGTCTGAAACATCTGCTTGATAAACTGAGAGGATAATGACAGTGAAACACTTTAATCTGGCGCCAGGACTAATGCATTTAAACATTGACTTCCTGTGTTGTGTCGCTGTAGGTTTCTGTAGGTTTTTTTTTTTTTTCAATCAAGGGATGCCAGATTTCGCCTGAGTGTTCTGTGTCTCTCTCTCTCTTTTCCAGCTCTTTGAGACTTGAAGTACATGCTGTGAAGTAGTCGTAGCTCTGCCTGCATCAGCCCCTTCACCACTGGCATCTCCTCCAACATCTCCAGCCTGAGAAGAAAGCATCTATTCTCCGGCTCCACTCCACTGTGTGAGTGAGTAAGAGTAAAACCGCTGTTCAGGGACTGATGAAAAGATGTAGGGAGACCTCTTTGATTCCAACCTCTCTGTTTGTCCTCCACTTGAACTTTCTCGGTCAACCAGGCAACAAAAGGGCTGCAGGGTGAGGAAATGTCTCTTAGAAAAATACTACTTCTGTTACATTATTTCCTCACATTCATCTAACTGTTGTTAACGACTATATTTCAAGCTTTTTTCTGAGAGGTAAAGCCAGCATTGTCTTGAATAGATATATTGAGGATTTAGTTTTCCGGTTGAAGTCATCCTCCACCCCTCCACCCCAGAATTTTCTCAGGAAACCCCTCCCTAATCCAAGCATGTTTGTTTAAAGCTCAGACTAAAAAAAAAAAATCTATACGACCAAATTATCAGTGGACAGGATTACACTGGGTAATCAAACACCATCAAGTGTTTCCTGAAGCTTTAGGCAATATTTTATACTCTGACTAAAGACAGACACAGTCTCAGTTGAAATTGTACTTTTCAGTAATTATGTTTATTTTTTAATACCTCAGAGCAGTGTTTCCCAGCCTTTAATGAGCCTAACAGACATATCACTGGGAAAAAAAACCCACAGCAAACCATCAATCGAGTCTCACGAAAAATTAATGTAATAAAGTATAAAAATAAAGTACTATCATTTAGTTTAAATTACATCATATTTTGACCCAAGTCTCAGTTTTTCCAGAAAATGTCTATGCTGCTGAACTGGCAGGAATTGAAGAAAGAACTTTTTCAACAGAACTGATTCTATTTTGTGCCACAACATAGTGGTTAGGAGTCACTGCAAAAGACTAGTGGATGTTAAAGGCATTGTTTATGAACAACTGGTGGCTCCTTCAAGTGGTACACAGGAGAATCGCAATTTATGATTAGGTAAAAGTAAGTATGTTGTATAATCTTAGTGAAAAGCAATTTTAGTTCAAATGTTTTTGATCTAGAATAAAAATGAACCCAGCCACTAGGGGGCACAAGCCAGTGTTTTTTAGTGCCGGTCCCAAACCCGGATAAATGGTTAGGGTTGTGTCAGGAAGGTCATCCGGCGTAAAAACATTTTGCCAAATCTAAGATGCGAGACAACAATAAGATTTCCATACCGGATCGGTCGGGAGGACAGGGTGAGATGGAAATTGTTGACTCGCTGTGGCAACCCCTGAAAAATGGGATAAGCCGAAAGGAGAAGAAGATCTAGAGATCTAGAATAAAAATGACTTTGACTAGAGCAGATGTCCAGTTTCTCCTGACCCAGGTGATTCTGCCTATGTGATATTTTTTGGCCCTGATTTGTCCTAAAATTGGACACAGTCCAGTGTAAAAGATGGATCCTTCAATTGAACCAGGATAAATGTGAAAGTCGTCTATAAAACCTTAGATCCTACATTTCTAGTACTCTTTTTGGCCCCATCTACTGGAGAATAGCATTATTGCAGGGAATAAGCAGTAGTATAGTGATCATATAAAGAAATTATTTAATTTGAACAAGGTTGGCGAGCCGCATTAAAAAGCTCAACGGGCTGCATTTGGCCCCCAGGCCTTAGTTTGCTCATGCCTGATCTAGAATTATGTGTTAGTGATAGTGAGCTAGTCTGTAACAATGTTTCTAGTTTTCCTCTTATTTGTTGGTCTATGTTAATGCTGCCGTTTTCCCAGGCATGCTTGAGCAAAGTGGATTTAGGAGTTCCCAGTTCCATCCGCCTTTATCCACCTCCACCTTCACTCCCCCCTCCACCCCCTTGCGTTTACACACAGGCTCCATGACGACTTCTCCACATCAAAAATGATGTGGGTTATGGTTAGTCAGTGGGGAGTGAGTCATTCAGGTGTATAATTCAGGCTGAAACAGGACAGAGCAGGTCCACAGATGCTCTAATCCACCTGGCCATGAGGACATTTCTTCATAAACACATAGCCCCAGGACATCAGAGGCCTCCTGCTGCTGTCTCACATGAAATACTTACGTACTGTTTGCCGTGTCGTCGGGGAAGTGACGACAAAACTGAGTCTAGTTCAGGAAGCGAGGGAGAAATGAAAGCAACTCCTCAGCCCAGAGCTGTGATTCCGATCAGGGGTTGGACAGGAGTCATTTGTACGGACACTGGAGACGACTGGGAACAAAATAGTATCAAAAATGACAACTGTGCAACTGTTGCAACTGTATTGTACTATTTACAAAGGTACATACAAGCTGAAGAGATTCTTAGATAAAGAGGTAAATGTCCACTTACAGCATGGACACACACTATAGCTGAGGGGCTCTGAGGCAGGTTTATCTCAGCCAGGGGTATCAAACTCGCGGCCCGTGGGCCATTTGCAGCCTGTGGAATGATATTTTGCGGCCCTAACCTTGATGTGAAAGTTGAATTTATAATAAAGTTTTATAGATTTGTTCTCCACGTTTTATAGTAAATCCTATAGTTCTCTAAACCCTCATCCACAGACCCCTTCTGGTTCAGTGTTGTATTACAAAGAATCTATGGGCAACTGATTTTCCCCTCAACTTATTTGAATTCGAGACGCCTGATCTAGACCATGCATGTCCAAACTGTTCCTCAAAGGGCCGGTGAGGCTGCTGGTTTTTGTTCCAACCAACCCAGAGCACATAGTTTGACCAATCAGCTGTCTGATGACTGAGATCAGTTGAACTCAGGTGGTTGGAAGGAAAACCTGCAGCTACAACGGTCCTTTGTGGAAGAGTTTGGACATACATGGTCTAAACCAACAATTGGCCATATAAAAACATGCAGCAATACTTTTCTGGAAATGGCAGTACCTGGAGAATGTCCCATAGCTGTGAGGCTAATACGTATACCTATTTTGTATTGTGGAATATTCAGATAGTTTGAGTGTATCGTCCAACAATACTCACACTGGGCCCCATGTAAACTGATGGCAAGGACCCAGTTTAGTGCTAGTTTACAGTAGTTATGCTGCAATGAAAGCACATTTTATCCTAACCACTCTCATGTGAGCTGCTGCACTTGAGAGTCGCTACCACCCACACGGTGGTGGGCCACAGTGTTAGGGACAGTGCCCCCCAAACGGGCCCCTGTGTGTTTGCTTTGCTGCTGATTCCCCACCAGTGTCCCTCACTAATGAATGGACATTTAATGATCTGAGAGGGCCTTTCAATTGAGTGGAAAATGTGCAGGTCTACAACGTGGTCCCTCCCCCTTCCCTCCCAGTGGAAACAAAAGGCCTCGCTTCTGCATGCACACCCACCGTGGAGAGGGATGGAGGTTGAACACACACATTGGCATGAACAGCAGTCAGACATGCAAACCCGGGCACCAGAGAGACCACACGAAAATATAAAAAAAAATTACACCTCACAGTGGCTTTGTTAGAATATTTAAAAGGGGAAATGAAATGAGTCAGTAAAACCACAATCTATTCAGTGTCAGACAGTTAAGAAGTGAAGTGATTATGTGAACAAAGCAGTAAAAGAAGAAATTGTTTTTAAAAACCTGAAGAAGGAGACAAGTCTATAGTGCAGGGGTGACCAATAGGTAGACCAGGATCTACCAGTAGATCTCCAAAGAAGTGTTGGTAGATCCTGAGCAATAACATAAAAAATAATAGTAATAAAAAACAGGGATGTAATTATGTTTCAAGATACTGATCACTGGGCTAAAGTGAGAATAATATCGGTAATTAGTCAGATAGTTTAATATATGTCATATGTTAATGTAGAGAGTAAGATATCCAGTTTATATAGGTCAATACACATGGGTTAACTTTTCGCGGGCCACAATTGGTCTAAAATTGGACATGGGGGCCGAGTTTGGACTACTTAGGTGCTAAGTTGATGAGAACCAAAATATATGGCATGTAAGATTCATGAATAAAAGAAAAAACATTACACCATATATATCCGAAATGTAAATACTGAAGAAAAAAAGAAAATAAAATCCCAATACAACCACAATACAAACAATACAAAAAGTTTGGAGGGCTGGATTACTAAGCAAAACGGGCCGCATCTGGCTCCCGGGCCTTAGTTTGTCCATGTTTGATTTAGAGTTTTCAATCTAGGTAGATTACTTCAGCATGGTCATTTGACAAAAACGTTTGGACACCCCTGGTATATAATGTATATCAGGTCAAGTCTAATGATAACCAGTGAAGCTCGTTAGGTTTGCATCCAGTCACCTTTGTAAAGAACATTGTTAATGGAGGCCGTGGCCACTGGAGGGAGGATGAGCCGTGGGTGTAGGAGGGTGTAGCAGACAGGCATCATATGTTTGCTGCTGCAGCCACTCTCCAAATTGTGTCATTATTCAAGCGTCTGTCCCGAAGATTACATTAGGTCTGGTCACAGCCCGGTGCAGCAGATTTATTGCTCCACTTCTTCACCTTTTATCTACAGTGAAGAATTGGGAAGTTGTTAGCAATTGCATTAGGTCAATGTAGACACAACAGGACAATCCAGTTTGTAGATGTGGCAAAACAGTTTTTCCCAGATCGGCCGTAGATTTGAAGTATTATTAAGTTAAACTATGATTTTTAAATGTCATACAATTAAATCTGTTTTTCCGCTGATGAGATAAAAAAGGAGCTTGGAATTAAAGTTTTATCTGAAAAATACTTAAAGGAAAACGTAACTTTAACGGCAAGTTCTGTCTGTTCACATTGGTCAGGAACTTTCACTGGGAAAGACTTCAGCCAGAAGGTGGCAGAAATGTTTCCAAATGTCTGCAATCTGCCAGAAAAACAAGAATCAGCAGAGGGAACAGCAGGAACAGCTCGCAAGAGGTAAGTAAGTAATATGAATATGAATATGAATATATATATATATATATATATTTTTTTTTTTTTTTTTCTGGAATAGAAGCACTTATATTTAGTTCTTTAAAATCCTGCACAGTCCACAATCAAAGTCATTTGTTTCCTGAAAGCTCAAGATACAATACAATATTTTTTTTGTTCTAACTGGTTCAGGAACATCAACGTCATGGTGGAACCCAAAATCAAAAACGTTCTGTGACGTCAAATTAATACGCCTCATAATAACATCAGTACCACTTGAGAATCCACTCATTTACATTATATTAGCCTTAATATAGGCTCATCGAGCAACACTTCATTTCCAGAGAACTTAAAATCAATTCTATTTCTTGATTCCAATCGTGACCTTTTAAAACCCTACCTAGGGCCAGCTAGAAGGCTCTGAGGTTGCAATCTCGTGAGATGATTGGTCTGAGCCCTGTCAACAGAACCAACTGAACCTATTCACTTACAGCAGGCAGAACCCTCACTTTTGATTCTGCAGTTTTCATAGGACCTGACAAAACTAGCTAGCTGAAATATGATTGGATAAAAAGTTTTTTATCCAACTTTTTCAATGTAAAAACTCTTTATATTCATAAAAATAAATAATATACAATTTTATCAAAATATATTTATGAATAAATGTGTTTTTCTGAGTATGTTTAGGCCAGCAGAGAAGGCTTTGCTGGCCCTGATGGCCCACCACTGATATATAGTATATATGTATGTTTGTCTTTTTTTTCCTCTGATATTTAACATGACACCTTGTGGAAAACCAAAGGAGAAGTTCTCTGCTCCTTTGGTAAACAACCCAGACAAGAGCTGTGTGTTGTGGGGGGTGTCACAAGGTTAAGTATCAAATTCTGAGTTAACGTGTCCCGAGGGAGGAGGGGGAAACTCTGGACCCGGGTCAACCCTCTGGGCTCAGGAGGCCGTCAGTCCTAATAACAATAGTGTTCTATAGAAAAGCCTCGGTCAGGGTTCTGCTCTGGCTAAAGGTCAGCCTGGTAATATTCCCTGTGGACCTACACAGCCCACCTTATCTTCCACTCCAATAAAAATCTGCGGCAGTCTAACAGACACACGGCAGCAGGCGGTCAGTGGACGGTCAGTGTGGACTTTGTGAAGTGGTTATTGCTTCTGAATCTGAGCTTTTTGCCCAAGGTTATCAGTCCTGTGGGCTCAGATCCAGAACAAACTCCCTGAGAACATCTACACAGTTCCTTCTCCACCTGCTACTCCTCTGTGTTGGATTGTTCACACTAACAAAAGTATCTCTGTCGGTCCACAGGAAGGAATGCTGCCTGGTTCAACTCCCTTTTTAGATTAAACATAACAGAGAGAGCAGAACAAGAGTGTGTTCTAACGTCATCCTTCCTCTTAGTGAATCATTGACTCACGGTTAATGCAACTCTCCTTCAGACAGAAGCGGAAATTGACGATTTTGGAAACTGATCATAAGGAAATAAATCACAGTAAATGTCTTCTTCTTTTCCTTTCAGCTTGTCCATTTTTGAGGGGTTGCAACAGCGAGTCAACAATTTCCATCTCACCCTGTCCTCTGTGTCCTCCACTCTAACTCCAACTTCCTTAATCCTTAATCAATTGCCCTCCTCCTCTTCTTTGTCTTTGACCAACATTAGTCCAAGTTCCAACAGTACCCTGTAGGTCACATGTGTCAAACTCAAGGCCCGGGGGCCAAATATGGCCCGCCAAGTCATTTAATGTGGCCCGCAAGAGTTTTCACCTGTAAAAATAAAAGTTAATTACACTTTCTGTAAATGCACTAAATAAGTAAAAATGAAGTGCATATTTTCACTGTGTCCAACTAGGGCCCTGTAACAAAGGGTACTGGTCCATAAACCGGTGGTTTGGCACCCAAAACCTGTATAGTCTTATGTACAACTGGCCCTTTAAGAGTTGTGTTGCTGATGTGCCCCTTGGTAGAGATGGGTTTGACATCACTGCTGTAGGTTAACAGCACTGTGGGCGGTCCTTGTTAACCTGGGCCCCGACCAATCCGATGTAGAAATTATTTTGTTGGCTCGCATCATTGATTTGTCCAAAGTTTTACGCCCGATGTCCTTCCTGACGCAACCCTCACGATTTAGCCGGTCCTGGGACCGACACTAAAAAAAATAAAAAAATACTCGCTTGTGCCCCCTAGTGGCTGGTTTGGTGTATGAACTGTGATGTTGGAGTAAAAGAAATTGGTTAATTTTTTTAAACGTTCTTGTAAAGGGAGTTGGGAGTTCTTTTAGATTTTAGTCCATTTATATCTGTTTTTTGCTTGGTTTTTGAAGGACTTCCTACAATGTGAGACTTACAGTATAATAACTGTTTCTATAGCAGCTATCGATAGTTTTCCATCACTATTAACATGATATAATATTGTAGCGTAACAGCTGTTTTTCATTGACTGTGTGTCTTTAACTCCCAACGGTCTACAATGTATGGCTGCTTGAAAGCTAAAGTTAAAAAACAGGTGCCGGAGAAGAAAGGCAGTGGTTCATGTCCACACCTTCGTCCTCAGGCTATACATTCTTGGACCCAAGCATAAAGTGAAAAAAACTGACGAATTGCAAAGGCCTTGTGGGAGCCCAGACCCCTGCTTCATTTCCTTCCTGTCACACACAATACACACACACACACACACACACGTATGTATGACCAACTGCCATGATGCAGTGAACAAATGTACAAACTAAAAATGCCAAATTTCTCCTCTTGTCCCTGGGTTGCCAGAGCAATTTAACAATTTCCATCTCACCATGTCCTCTGTGTCTTCTACTCTAACTCCAACTACCTCCATCCTCTCTCATTGCATCCATCAATCTCCTCTTTGTCTCCTACCTGGTAGCTCCATCTTGAGGATCACCACCAATGTATCCACTGTCCCTCCTCTGAATATGTCCAAACCATCTCAAT
>JAFBJS010004154.1:243702-253863 GCA_016785265.1 Paraplagusia blochii | reverse complement strand
CTGTCTTCTGTCTATTCCTAGTGTCTCTAATCCATCCATCATGGCTGGTCTCTCCACTGTCCTGTAAACCTGTCCCTTCACCTTAGCTGACTCTCTTCTATCACAGATAACTCTTGACCCTTTTCTCCAGTTGTTCCATCCTGACTCCACTCTTCCACAGTCTCAGTATCTAAACTCCTCCACCTTCTCCACCTCTGATCCTTGTAACCTCATCATTCCACTGTTCTCCCTTTCATTGCCCTTCATTCCTCTTCTCTTCGGTCCAAACCTCCACCTTTCTATATTATCTTCTAAGCTTTCATTTTTACATTGCATCATTAGTTGCCACCACTGTAATAACCATCTTCAGAAATTAGGGGGAGAAAAAAGACTCAGAGACCGGAACTGACCAACTAGTTCCAACTAGATTGTAACAGTAGGAACATTTCCATACACTCACAGTGCACCACAACAGTGAAGTCCATTTCTGTTATCACATATCCACATCGGGAGTTCAACACAGCATCCCACTCACTCAGGCCCAGCCCAGCCCATCAGCCCGCAGCTCGGTTTCAAAGGATGCTTTGAGGGGGCTCCACGCAGCCATTTGACTTCACAACAAAACCACAGAGCAGCAGCAGCAGCAGCAGGAAAAGTTAGGAGGAAACTTGCTCTCGTGATTATGTCGGATTAACCCTCTCAATTAAACTGTTGATATTGTTCTAACTTAGAAGTCGACCCCTGAGGAGTAGTAGAGAAAAAAAAGATGAGGGAGGGGATTCTTGTTGTCATGTCTCTCCTCTCTTCTGGCACAGTACAGAGGTGGAGGAGGGGTGGTGCCAAACAGGAAACTGGGAGATAAATTGCAAATTACATTCCATGTGTGTTGTGTGGGCCTGAGTTTGGACCGTTTTAGAGCAACTACATCTGTGTCTTTGTCCCCAAAGCTCAGCAGTGGAAGGTGTTGGTTTACAACAGGGTCTGGGGAACACACACACACACACACACACACACACACACACATTTCCCCTCTTCTGTTGCTACTCTACTTTAAAAGCGGTGGTATATACATTCTATTCTTCTCCAAACTGATAGAGCCATAAAAGTGTTTTATAATTCATCTTCCAGGCCTGATGGTGGAGGTGTTTCCTTCTCCCACAATACAGACCGTCAGTATCATCTGTCTCTTTGCAAGAGAAGCACTTATCAGATGGTAAATGGGTGGGTCCCAGACCTGGAGGGGGTTTCAGATCAGGTGCTCCTCGGCCCAGAATCCCTCACTGACAGGGTGAAATAAAGGAGGGAGGTCAGATTGCTCCTCTATTGTGGTTGGGTTGCTTTAAATTCCTCCCTGAGTGCGGAGTGGGGAGTGCACCATCAGCTCGGTGGAGCCGTACTCCACCATGTTTATTTGCACGGCCGCTGCACATGTGCTGCGTCAGACGCCCGCCCTGATAAGGCTGCAACAAAGATGTTGACAGTGTATACATCGGCATGTTGTCCGCTCACCTTTCACAGCACAGAGGATTGGCCCGCATGATGAGGTCACAGCCTGATCACGCCTTCACGTGTCACTTTTGAATTGAGCACAAAGCGCTTGAACGGACCTCTCATCCAGGAGGTTTGAGGTTTGATTCCGGCAGTTCCGTCCCTTTTGCCTCTGCATGTTGGAAATTCAAGACAATGTAGATTATATTTGATTATGAGCTCGTCTACAATACCTTACCATCAGCTAAAGAAGACAAACCCCAACCCCAAAAGCCACAGCGCCACCCCCCCTTGAGACAGTCCATGGAACTGTCGGAAACGAGTGAATTGTAGGAAACGAGTTGGAAAACAAGGTTTTGAGAAGGAAAAAGTTCATGTTCATGCAATTTTACCCCAAAAATCCAATATCCAAGACTCAGAAAGTCTTGCTTTGGCCAGATATAGTTTTGGAAGTGACATTTAGTCTATAGTCTTTAAAAAACAGGTGTCAATCCCAGGCCCAGGGGCCACATTTGGCCCGCCAGGTAATCATTTTTGGCCCGCAAGGTCATATCAAATGTGTACTAAAGTGGGCCCCCCTCTATGTAGCCCTTATATACTGGCAGAATTTGTAGTGTTAGCAATGTATGCTCTTTGTTATAAGACGTAGAGTATGTTTTTTTGGTTGTAGATCTGTAAAAAAGATTGAATTTAAAAAGAAAATCTTGAAAAACAACAGATAAAGAGACAGAACAAGCAACAACGCTACTAATGTGTGTCTCATGTCTATTTTAACTTCACGTGTTGATAGTATTTGTTCTTTGGCTGTTCCAGGTTCAATGTTTTTATATGAAAATAATCCACATTTAATATCTAGAGAGCAGGGAAAACATGCGTATTTAAAGTTAATTTTTCAATAAATATTGAGATTAGCCCGTGACTTCATGGCATGGTTTTTAATTTTGGCCACTGTGACACTGAGTTTGACACCTCTGCTTTAAAATACGTAGTATCAGACACAGCAGCAAAGCAAGTTGAATTAGTATAAAAAATATTTTTTCATAAATAATATTAATTAGTCCATAATGTTATCCCAGCAGGGATTTCTCACACTAGGGATTCATGGAGGAGAGGCCAGCAGCTCACAGAGCCTGAGAAGTTGCAGAGTTGGAGCTGATCAGAAACAGAAGGTCAGACCTTTAGCCAGTGGTCGTCCAATACAACATGGACATGGATAAAGACTGGACGATTGACAATTGAAGAAAATGCGGGACAGAATGAGTTGCAGCTGGTTTCTCAGCACCAGGGATCTCCACAGAAGAAAGACCAGAGAAAAAAAGAAAGGAGAAGAAGAATGGAGCAGGAGCAGGACTCAGGGAGAAGAGAGGAGAGGAGAGGATACTCTCCAGACCTCTGGCCCGGTCCATGAACTCTCAAAAGGGATTAAGGGTTTAATGAACTGCCCATTGGAAGTCAGACGTTTGAGCCCTATAAGCAATGATGCAAAGGAGGGCGGCCGTCACAAGAGCGCTCATGTGAGGGCGGGCCCTTCATCTGATAATGGAACTGGAAGAATTTCATCAGGAGGCCGGACTTTCATAGTTTAAATCCTACTTCAGGGAAATGAGTGATGAGAAAATGCAATTTAAGCCCAGATGTAATAAAGAGTTTCACTGCAATCGTCGCTGCACAGAAGTAAATGAAGAATGTTTGTCCACTGCAGTGTGTTTGACAGTTGTGTTGAGACAGCACTGAAACTAGGAAGTCAACTACTTGTCATTGTGACACCCACAACTGCACACAACCAAATGTGACGTCTGGATTTGACCAATCAGACGTGGGCGGCTGGGAAGTTGTGACTCAACTCGAACCTGGGTTAAAACCTGGACTCAAAACCTAAAACCTCTCCTAACCACCAGGTCACCACACCCCCTGTAAATACAATATATCTATATATTGTATTTGGAGTAGAATTGAATAATCTGACAATAATCTAGTGAAAGATTGAACGTAGAGTATGTTTACCTTTTTTTCCTGTTCAAACTAACATGATGTTTCTATTGCAGGGAGAAGAAAATATATTTCATTTATGTCACAAGTAATTAAAAAAAGAAGGATTTAATGACGAAGTGATGCTTCCTTCTCAGAATCATTATTTTCACAGCTGTCAAGTGATTGGATTGCTAATTTTTGTTTTATATTAAGATTTCCGTTTACATATATATTAGGGGTGTGACGATTCACTCACATAACGATCCAATTCATATCTCGATTCACAGGCTACGGTCGGATTCAGGAACGACTCATAAAAAATATTAAACAATCGATACAGGTCGATCCGATTTGGTTCGGTTTGATTCAAACCGATCCAAAACGATTCATTTGCACACCCTTAATGTATATATATATATATATATATATATATATATATATATATTATAGTGTATGTTAGGGTTGTGACGCTTCACTCACATAACGATCCGATTCATATCTCGATTCACAGGCTACGATCTGATTCAGGAACGATTCATAAAAAATATTAAACGATTGATTCGGTTCAGTTCGATCCAAACCGATATAAAACGATTAATTTGCACACCACTAATATATATATACTGTATATATGTATATATATGTGCGTGTTAGATGTTTCCTACTGTGGTATAGTTACATCACACCTCTATGGATTAAACTACTTAACAGACTTTTTTTTGTTCCTGTCCTAGGAAGCCATACTTCCGAATTTATTGTCCAGTGCACGGCAGAACCAAATCTTGGATGTTATTCAACACCAGGGGCGGGGTCCAGGTACGGACAAAAAGTTGTAAGACAGATATTTTCCAGTGTCAAAACATTTAGACAAAAAATGTTGTCATATCTCAGTCATAGTGTTCATTTGATCAGGTTACGAACCAATCAGGTGTAAAATTAAAATCAAAATGTATTAATTTGTCAATTCTCAGGAATGAGGTGATTAGAGGGACAACACAGACAGGAAGGTTTGGAGAAAAAACTAGAGAAGACAGATTGAAACGGTTTGGACATGTTCAGAGGAGGGACAGTGGATACAGTGGTAGAAGAATGATCCTAGAGATGGAGCTACCAGGTAGGAGACAAAGAGGAGATTGATGGATGCAGTGAGGGAGGACATGGAGGTAGTTGGAGTCAGAGTAGAAGATGTCGTAGAAGTTGTAGAACCTGCAAAAACCTAAAGGTTAGGGTCCAGGTTCTAATTCTGATGAGTAACAATGGATGTGAGTGTGTGAAGGAGGGAGGAAAGAAGGGAGGGAGGGAGGGAGTGAGTGTCGTGTGTGCACTTGCCGTGAGTGGGTGTGGAGGGCACAAAGGAAGCAGGACGGAGCAGATCAGATCAGTGGAGGGCAGCAGAGGGAGGCAAACACACCGACGCCGAGTGTGTGCGCGACGGGGAAACTCTCGGCTCCAGTAATGGGGAGGTCTCAGTAGAACAGCTGAAGTCTCCACCTGAGTGACCTGAGCGTCCAGAACCCACACGGAGCGTGGATTTGCGGAAGCCAAAAGCGACATCAACTCCTTGTCGGAACCATGTCTCCGGTTCTTTTACTGTGCGCCGTTATGGCCGTGCACCAGTGGACGCAGAGTTGCAGCGGATTTAATATAGACGATCGATTCCCCGTGGTGAAAGAAGGAAAAACCAAAGGGAGCTTTTTTGGGTTGTCGGTGGCTCTGCATCAACAGACGGAAGGATCCAGGAGAAACCTGTGAGTTGGCAACAGTTGCTCCGCGGTTGTTTCTCTCTCTCTCTCTGCTGTAACAGTTCCATGGTCCCTGATCCACCTGCTTTTACACCGCCGACCTCCGTATTCACGCACCGGTTGTGCGCACTTTATGCGCCGAAAGCCGGTCCGCGGACTTCAGAGACGGACCAAAGTAACCCTTCCTATAAAGCGCTTTACGTACTCGTTAAAGTCACACAACTGTTCCTCAGGTTTCCTCCACCTCTGCAGGGTTATTGGTTCAACCAGAGGTGCCGGGACGAGTTAAGGGGCAGATTCTATAGGGTCCACGACCAGGACATTGCCTTTCAAAGCTCAGTGTTACTTATTTATTGTACTTTTAATAGTTTTTTTTTAACTACCCCTTGTTATTTGCCCATTTTTTTGCATTCAGTTGTGAACGGTGAGTTCATTTTCTCTGAAATTTGAAGAAAAAAAAAAATTAAATCAACTAAATATCTGTGACATTATTTAGACCAGGGACAGTTGGAGTTGTTGCTTATTTGTCCTCTTTATATTTTACCTAAAACAATTCTCAGCCTGGCGTCACTACAGTGGGTTTTACTGTTATTGTAGGGTCCTATAATACTGAACATGATAATTCATCAAGGAGCTGAATAGCTGCAGGAGAAACATCTGGTCCAGGTGAATGTACGTCAGGCCGCCACGGCTCCCAGGGTTATAAAAGCTGTTATTACTGTGAAGAATAAGGTATTTTTCAATTTTCCCAGTCCCTTTGTCTCACAGCTGAGTATCAAAGGTGTTCTCCGGACTGGAGCGGTTCCTAGATGTAGATTTATTTCAATTTTGGGGGATTTTTATCTGAAGAAATGTTTCATTTTCACATCTTTCCTGCAGCGTCTTAAATGAAAAGCCCCTCAAACTATCATTGTTTAGAGAAGGATTTCCCTCAGTCAATTACAGAGTCCCCCCCACACACACCCTCACCCCCGCACACACCCGGTCCTTCCGCCTGCATGATCACACAGCACAGCTCATTGCTGTTATCTGTGTCCTTGTTCTGCTTTGAAGAGCAACACAGGAAGAAATTGCCAACGACCGTCCACTTCCTCCGTGTTGTCAGTCACTCTGTCTGTCCATGTCAGGTTCATGCAGCCTCGTCTGCTGTCAACCTCTGTGGACAGAATAGACTGGACCGTCGTGTCCATATGACACTGAATCAATGTGTCGTCCCCGGAGCGATAGAGCACTGTCCAGGGACTGCAACACAAGAAGAGGGACACATGGCTGTGATAATGACACTGGAGAGACAGACAGAGAGCTGTTTAATCCAGTGGTTCTCAACTGGTGGGTCCTGACCCAAATGTGTTGACCACTTTAGGGTCGTGACAAAAATCAGCTATCTTGGTTTGGTCAAAAATCAGCTAAATAATGTGAATCTGCTGTTGAGCATGTGTTTTATCTTTATCAAAATCTCTTATTTTGAAAGGCACACTCTGCTGAATGCAATGTATGTTGCTACTACTTAGGAGACACATTATTGCAGGGAAAATACAGAGGTATAATAATATTTTAAATAAATTGTTCAATTTGGGCAAGTTTCACGGGCCGCATTAAAAAGATCAACGGGCAGCATGTGGCCCCCGGGCCTTAGTTTGCCCAAAAGTCTCACACAAGGACCTTATTCTACGGAGCAGACGGACACAAAAACATGATTTATTATCATTTGATTATAATATTATTAATTAATTTTTAAGTTGCCAGTATTATTGTTTCATTCTTCCGTTATATGTAAATACATATTTTTAATTAATCTTTTTTGGTTTTAAAAACCTAAATAATAATAAACATTTTATAAAATTCAAATGTATTCTTGTAAGTTTAACTGATAGTGTTCAGTTAGCAAGTTTATCTCGGCTAAATCGGGAGCGTGTGCTGAGCTGCTGGTGCGAGAAGATAACAAAGGTGTCTGAAGTGGGCCTGGTTTCTCTTGCTCAACAGTTTACCTTCAACATTTTCTCCAGGTTGTGTCTGCAAACAGCAAATACAAGTAGAACAAAACTGTCCAATACACTGGCTACAGTAGAACTTTTTTTTTTCAGATTTCTCATTTCACCCAACACCTAAAATAAGAAGATCTCTGAAGGTCCTTATCAGCTGAGAACAAAAATCTCTGCCTTATCTTGAAATGTGTCTTATGTCAATCTCAGCACTTCCTGTCTTCCATCGGTCTGAGGTTCAGATCTATGGAGTAGATCAGTCTTCTCTAAAGGCGGTGCTTCTCTGTTGAGTCTGTTGAGTTACGACCCATACAGCAAAAGAGTCGTGATGTTCCGTCCCGTGTTTGCTGTTCAGGTTTTTACGACCCTGCCTGTTTCCTCTGTGTCGTCTGGTTTGGTTTGTGGGCCCCACATGTGGCTGCTGTACTTCAGAGCTGCGTGGTTCCTTCGTCACTGGACTGAGCCAAGGTGTGATTATGAGCAGAATCTGAGAAATATGCACTTTATCCTGTCGTGGCATGCAGTGGAACACCTTAAAGTGTGGCAGGCATTGGTTAAACAAAGACAAAGTGATTTTCAGTGCCGGCGTATAATTGGGAGTAATGAATGTTTTCTTAACCCTCCTCAGATGCAGGCTTTCCCTCGATTTGCCGAAATACTGCTTGTGTATCTCAGGAAGTCATTCCATAAAAAAAACATCAGTGTCCAACTTGTTCTCCAACCCTGTCTTCAAACCCATGCACCTGGAAATGTAGAAGCTACCTGAGGCCAATTTGTACCACGTATTGTTCACTCCCCCTCTTTTATTCTCTCTGTATTACCCATTTAAAAAGACCTTTTTTTTTTCCCCCCTGAGAGAGCTTTTTTTTTGTTCTCTCCAATACCAGGGAGGAGGAACTGGGCAGTCAGCTGGCCACCTATTGGCTCTTCCAGTCCCCTGACCCCATGGTATGCTTGGAATGTATTCCCCTTCTCTGCACAGTCACAACCTGCCAGGTTTCAGGTTGAGACAAGACATGAGCGTGAAGGATGACTCTGGTGACAGAGACCATTGGTAAATCCTAGCTCAGATAACGAAAAACCGTCTCCTACAGGCAAGGAATCTTTTAGTTTTTACGACGGAGAATCAGTGCGACCTGCGTGAAAGAGGCCAATTCCTCTGACTGATGAATATTTAATCGGCGTTAAAGTGCCTTTTGCTTTTTCAGCTCATCCCTGTCTGACTACCATGGCCCTGGGCCATGAAAGCCAGCCATTTAATTTGACAGGGCCTTCCCCTCTCCGCTGTGAGGTGCATATTAGATTGGCCGACTCGCTGAGAAGTTTACAGCTACAAACAATTTGATGTTTGGTTTGAACATGCACAGGAACAGGCTGTGCTTTTTATCAAATGTCAGAAGTGATGTATGGAGCTACAAACCCATGTCAAGGAAATTGGCTTTTTTAGAAAACATGGTAAAAGTTTAAATGTTTGAAAACATTTAAACTTTTAATCTGACGTTTTGCAAATATTCTTTGGCCGTGGTAGCTGGATAAAAAAACTGGAGTTTATGAAATGTAAATGTTATCGTTTTATGCAGTGGCGGGCCTTGCATTTCAACCGTAGGCCTTCAGTGATGTCATAGTTTTGTGGCGTCAAATCATAATAACATTAATAATCGTAAAGTCATAATAACATCAGTGTGACACCAGGACTTGTGAATCCAAAAATAGAAATTATATTACCCTTAATACAGGCTAATCAAGTAACCAGTAGTAGTGGTCAAGTGGTAGCCGATTTGTTTTGTCTCTACTAGGTGGAGCTTATCCAGTCATGGGACACATATGTGCTGGCTTCTATGTAGGGCCAGCTAGAAGGCCCTAAGGTCGTAATCTCGCAAAATTTCCAGTGCATTTAAAATCAATTATTCATAGTAATTTTCGATTCCAGCCATTGTGACCTTTTAGAAAATCTTACCTAGGGCCAGCTAGAGGGCCCTGAGGTGGTAATCTTGCGAGATGATTGGTCTGAGTGCTGTAAACTGAATGGGCAGTGTCCATTCAGTTTACAGCGGGCAGAGCCCTCACATTTGATTCTGAAGGCTTTGGCAGATTTCTTGGAACCTGACAACAATAGCTAGCTAAAATATGATTGGATAATACGTTTTTAAACTTTTTAAATGTTAAACATTTTTTATATTAAAAGAAAATAGTTATACAATTTTATTGTAAAATATTTATGAATGAATGTGTTTTTTTAGGCCAGTAGAGAAGGCTTTGCTGGCCCGCATGGTCCACCACTGGTTTTATGGTGTAATCAATTAATACAATCTGAACTCCATTACCGCAGGTAGAACTGGATTGGAGTTAAGCAATGTGTACTCATTGATACACTTCTGCTTTTTGAAAGGAACCTGATCTCTATTGTAGAAGATGATTATAGGAAATGATGTAGTCACAGGAAAGTGTCCTTCCCTAAATTTACACCAGTAGAACCTTAACCTAAATTATTGACAAACCCATAAATACATGTCTGCTGATTGGCCAACATACCATCAAGGACGCTGGCTTTTAAAGATTATGTCAGGGCGTCTTTGGGTTTTTTTATTTAGCCCTTCTTTTTCTGTTCCTTTCGGCTTGTCCCTTTTTTATCAGGGGTTGCTACTGTGAGTCAACAATTTCCATCTCACGCTGTCCTCTCCCTCCTTTACTCTAACTCTTACTACCTCTATGTCCTCCTTTACTGCATCCATCTACCTGGTAGCTCCATCTCTAGGATCATTCTTCTACCAATGTATCCACCATCCCTCCTCTGAACATGTCCAAACCATCTCCCTCTGTCCTCTGTATCTTCAACTCTAACTCCAACTCCATGTCCTCCCTCACTGCATCCATCAATCTCCTCTTTGTCGTCCTACCTGGTAGCTCCATCTCTAGGATCATTCTCTTACCAATGTATCCACTGTCCCTCCTCTGAACATGTCCAAACCATCTCAATCTGTCTTCTCTAGCTTTTTCTC
>JAFBJS010004154.1:175705-216215 GCA_016785265.1 Paraplagusia blochii | reverse complement strand
CAGTCTCCACTGCTCTGAACAGTTGATCCTCAGCATCTAAACTCCTCCACCTTCTCCACCTCTGTAACCTCACCATTCCACTGTCCTGCCTTTCATTCACACACATGGACTCTGTCTTGCTATATGATGATGAAGGATAATGACGATACTCATGTTTATTTGATAACATCATCTGTCTGTCTCCACTTTTTCTTTTTCTAGTTCATGGTAGAAATAGAACCAGTTGAGGGAGTGGAAATACCTCAAGAACTCCCTCTGTGGATCATCATCTCAGCCATCGTGGCAGGAGTTTTACTGCTGGGAATCATCATCCTCATAATGTGGAAGGTGAGGCGGCGAATAAAAGCTGAACTTTGTACTTGTTTTTCAGGCCGTTTTCAGAGGAAAAAAGTCGACGAGTTGTTGTTTATGTTGAAATAAAAACTAAGATCTGTTATCTTCACATGAATGCACTCGAATCAGACGTCCCACAAAGACACTTTGTCCATCCGCAGTCCATTTACAGCTCAGATTTCATTTCTCTGGTCCACATGATACACACCAACTCACTCATCTGTCATCGATGTATAACGTACTCATTACTCGTCGGCCTAAACTTTAACCCCTCCCCCTCCTCCTACTCCATGTGCTCTCCACCCCCTCATTCTCCACCTGCTCCTCCTCCTCCTCCAGTGTGGCTTCTTCCGGAGGGCCAACAGGAGGGAGATGTATGAGGCCAAGGCCCAGAAGGCTGAGATGAAGATCCAGCCCTCTGAGACAGAGAAGCTGACCGAGGACTACTGAGCGGGTTCCCTGAAACTGCACACACCAATGGGGCTTATGGGTAAAAAAAGACCTCCCCTAATGGGTTTTTTTAATCCTCCTGATTGGGGTTTCATGGTCTACACCTCCTCCATTTCTGATCTCCCACTTGTGACTTTCAACTAACATTCCTTCTTTTTCTTTTTCAGTCTTTCCTGGCACTTTTAACGTTCTTTTTTGTGGTCAAAACAGTGATGTTGAAACTTTTCAGGGGGACATGGACGAAAGTTGTGAAAATATAGTTTCATATATTTTAGGATACTGAAAATTGAACAATTGGCTCAGAAAATTAGGCCAGATTTTTTTGGGTAATTTGTCCAAAATAACTTAATCAGGGGTCTCAAACTTGCGGCCCGTGGGCCATTTGTGGTCCAAGGAATGATATTTTGCGGCCCCCACCTTGATGTGAAAGTTGAATTTATAATAATATTTAATAGATTTGTTCTCCACATTTTATGGTTAATCCTATAGTTCTCCAAACCATGATCCACAGACTCCTTCTGGTTCAGTTTGGTATTACACAGAATCTATGGGAAACTAATTTTTTTTTTTTTCAGAATCTATGGGAAACTGATTTTTTTATCAAATTTTTGCTTTTGTATTGAACACTGAAAGCTGACGCGGCCCTTCAGTGAAATGATAGTGTGGGTGGTGGCCCTCAATTTATTGGAGTTTGGGACCCCTGAACTAAATGACCACAGTGTGTAAGTACTGTGTAGTACTCAGAATAATCACTGATCTATAATCATTTATTGTGTTTCTTACAAGTCTACTTGAATATCATTTTTTACCCACTAAAACCAGATGTCAATGTACCACAACTGCCTCCCTGACCAGTTTTTGACACACCTGTTGTAACAGTCTAGTTCTCTCTATGATCTAACCCAGTGTTCCTCAACCACCGTGTCGGGGACCGTTACTGGTCCGTGAGTGAATTGGTGTGGCCCCTTCCGGCTATTACTTACAGTTGATCCATTCCCATATCACCAAAAGAACTCAACAATCGAATGTCTAGGATTCCATCATCAGTAATGCAACTATATTTGATTAGGAAATATTTTCTCAGTGAAGACAACAACAATAAACTGAAAATGACACAGAGTCATTGATACAAGATTCTAACTTTTTATACCGGTCTGGTAGCAGGAAATTATAGGCTAAAAAATTGTTGTTGTGCCCATGCTCGGTTAATTCGGGTAGGAAGATTTTATAGGTAGGAAAATATTTCAGAACACAGGAAATTTAATCTTATTAAGGAGTATTTATCTGCCACAACTTAACGACCGGTCCGTGAAAAAAGTACCAGATGTTTAAACGGTCCGTGGCGCAAAAGGGTTGGGGAACACTGGTCTAACCATTATTTCTCAGCTTTTAAAAACCTGAATCTTCTTCCTTGGCCGTCACACATGAACCCCAGTTCCACTGCTGTTTCAGAGTGTACTCTCTAACTCCTCTTCCTCCTCCTCTTCCTCCTCTTCTCTCATCCAGCTTGGATTCTTTAAACGCACCATCTATTACCGGATGATGCCGAAGCACCAGGGGGTGAAGATTCGCAGGACTGAACGCTATCAGTTCAACCTGGCTTTTCAGCCTGAGGAGCCACAGAGAAAGTATTGGATCACCAACTGGACCGAGACGCAGCATTTCTACTACTGAGGCCTTCAACTCCGAGTCCTGGACCCGTCACCTGCAGTCACACTGTCACAGGCCAATAAGAGAGCACTGGGCTCAGGAGAGCCACATGGGAAACATGGACCATGGAAAAATGAATTCTATTTGAACTGTATTTTTTTTATTATTAATAATAATTTTATTAGATTTTTTTTGGTGCAATATACTGAACATTTTCAGAGATTGTAATTTTGTTAGTGTCTTTTTGTGTCTTGTACAGAGGGAATTGGTTGCGTTTGAGATTTTTTTATTTTTTTTTTACCCCTGGATTTTACGAACTGAAGTCATTGGGGTTTTTTTTTCTTTATTTTTATTTTGAAAAAAAATGTTCTGTCTGTCTGTTGAGGTCCGTTGATTGTTTGTGCCCCGTCACTGTGCAGTCAGTTCTTTCTTTATTGACACCCACACCTGTCTCCACCCGTTTTTCCACCCGTTCTTACTACACACTGGTCATAATCTGTTGTGGTATGTGTGAAAATGTGATTGAGAATGTCCACAGCTGTGTTGGACAAACTTTACACTGTTGGTATTTAATCCACCTCTTCAATCCCAACAAGTACGAAAATATATTTCTTCCTTGTATTTGATTGGCTGAGAAGATCCTGAGAAGATGAAAAATCTCAGGATGAATCTCTGGGGCATTTCCAACGATAAAATTGATGAGAAAAAAACGTAAGAGGAGGAAGGTAAAAACTTCAAGAAAGGGTATTTTTTTAGATTTTATTAATGTTGCATTTATACAACAAATCCATTGCCCGTTGCCGGGTTTGCAGGGACAGCTGGCACCACCCAAATCACATTGTGATCCTTCCTGTAGGTGGTGAGCCCACAAGAAGTTATGTGGGTGGGAACGCTGCTATGATCAGTGGCAACCTGGCAGCTGGTGGATTCAAACCTGAAGCCTTGCAGACCCAAGTCCGCTTCCTTAACCACTGAGCCACCACTGCAGACGGATAGAATTCAGAGAAGTAGAAATCTGCCTTACTATTGGACAATGGGCGTCTTTATTGCCCAGCTGGACATGTTTTATTTGTCCTCATTAAATTTTTCCTCCTGCAACAGTTTGACAAACAACACAGTTCTGTTTGATTCCGCAGTAAAGTTTGTAAAAACATGTGTTTTTGGTTTGTTTCACGGAAACTAAAAAATGTTGTCTCTACCTGCATCATGTTAAAATGTATCACATTCAGGGAGTCACAACACTGGATGTCCAAAGACTTGATATTGTAAGATTCTGTGTGGTCTCAACGTGTTGAGTTTTCACGTTGGACGTCTGTTCTGTCCCTCAGACACTTTTTCAGCAGCACTGATGACAAACTGGACAGAGAAAAGACATTGTAGCATCTGAAGTGTTGCATTACCGTTCATGCCCATGCTACCTGAGAGCCAACACTGCGCCTCCACCCTGCACCTCCCTCCCCGGGGTGGACTGTGTCTTCACTGAGGCTCCATTGACTCTGTGAGTAAGGAGGGGAAGGAGCTGAGACCTCAGCACAGACTCACTCTTCACTGTGGTCACGTTGAGGTTATTTTATAAAACGTGTCATTAAATTGTTTTCACAAACTCGAGTTCAGTTCTTACCAGGTGATGGTGTGTCCTACATCACTGGTCACTTGGCTGGGTGCACTGTATCTGCCCCTGGGGGGCAGTGTTGAGTGAACTAGAAGTGTATGGTGGTGGGTTTTCTTTCAACACAGATTCATTTCTCTAGGTGTTTTTTTTTTTTTTTTTTTTACCTTTCTCTGTTTTTCTTTCAGGACAATTTTGTGGTATTTGTACTATAAAAGTTTCCCTCTGATGGTTGTGAGACCACCCATGATGGATGGATGGATTAGGCAGAAGACAAGAGACAGAGCTGGAGGTGGAGGAGTTAAAGATGCTGAAATTCTCTTTAGGAGAGACAAGGATGGACGGGATCAGGAATGAGGTGATTAGAGGGACAACACAGACAGGAAGGTCTGGAGAAAAGCTAGAGAAGACAGATTGAGATGGTTTGGACATGTTCAGAGGAGGGACAGTGGAAACATTGAGTAGAGGATGGAGAGGACAGGGTGAGATGGAAAACAAAGATCTATCTATTATCCAACCATCCATCCATCATCTATCTATCATCCTTCTATCTATTCATCCATCTTTCTATACACCTATACACCTATCTATCCATCCATCCATCCATCCACCCACCTATCTATCCATCCATCCATCAATTAATTAATTAACACAAGGTTGGCGGGCCGCATTAAGAAGCTCAACGGGCCGCATTTGGCCCGCGGGCCTTAGTTTGCCTGTGCCTGTCCTAGACTGTATGCACTACAGTTGACTCCAGAACAGAAACACAAACTGAAATCATTTCTATTTTTTTTTATTGTAGAAATGTTTGGGGTTTTAAAAAAAAAAAAGGAAAAAAAAAATCTGACACAATGAGGAAGTTTACATTCATTTTCAAACTGTTTTTCATCCCAGGAAATCTTACAAATAAATTACAAAATAGTGAAGTTCTCTCTTGCATAGGCACAAAGAAACGTGTCGACTCAGGTGTTCAATATATATATATTTATATATATATATATATATGTACAAACTAGAGAGAGAGACAGGAAGAGGAATCAGACTTGATCAGGAGTCTTCCCTGACCTTCACGTCCAAGCTGGTTCTGCAGCAGTTACAGTGAGTCCGACTTTGCTTATTTTTCTTCTTTGTCCTGATGACGTGGTTTCACTTCAGCTCCATGGAGGACAAGCTCTTCTTGGACTTTTTGGCTTTCCTGTACTTGTAGGCGACCAGGATGGTGGCAACCAGGAAGACCAGACCAAGCACCAGAAGAATCCACTGTCCAGCCACAGCAGCTGCTTTATCCACACTCATACCCAGGAAATTCACTTTGTTGGATTCAACCCGTTCATCTGCAGCTGAAAAGACATAAAATGTAAGAACTTTATTTGATAGACTTCAATTTTTAGAATTTCTTGTCCCTTTTTCAGCGAGTTCCACAGTAAATCATCTTTCTCCATCTCCCCCGTCCTCTCCATCTTCTACTCTTACTCCAACTACCTCCATGTCCTCCTTTACTGCATCCATCAATCTCCTCTTTGTCTCCTACCTGGTTCTTCTACCAATGTATTCGCTGTCCCTCCTCTGAACATGTCCAAAGCATCTCAACATGGCTACTCCAGCCGCTTCTCCAAACTTTCTTGTCTTTGTTGTCCCTCTGTCCCTCTAAACATTGCATCCTTGTCTCTCCTACAGAGAACCTCAGCATCTTTAACTCCTCCACCTCCTGTCTCCTGTCTCCTGCCTATTTCTAGTATCTCTAATCCATGGCTGGTCTCACAACTGTCCTGTAAACTTTTCCCTACACCTTAGCTGACTTTTTGGTGTTTGTCTTTGTCTCTCACCTGGTAGCTCCATCTCTAGGATCATTCTTCCACCAATGTATCCACTGTCCCTCCTCTGAACATGTCCAAACCATCTCAATCTGTGTCTCTAGCTTTTTCTCCAAACCTTCCTCTCAGTGTTGTCCCTCTAATCACCTCATTCCTGATCCTGTCCATCCTTGTCTCTCCTAAAGAGAATCTCAGCATCTTCAACTCCTCCACCTCCAGCTCTGTCTCCTGTCTTCTACCTATTCCTCTAATCCATCCGTCATGGCTGGTCTCACAACTGTCCTGTAAACCTTTTCCTTCAACGTAGCTGACTTAATGGTCTTCCTCTTTGTCTCCTACCTGGTAGCTCCATCTCTAGGATCATTCTTCTACCAATGTATCCACTGTCCCTCTGAACATGTCCAAACCATCTCAATCTGTCTTTCAACTCCAGGAAGAAGTCCAATTGTTGACAACTAAACCTAACAGAAGTCTTCTATAAAGATGTTATTTAGTCCTTGAGGTCTCTGAGCTGCACAACAACATCTTGAATCCTCAGGTCTGCAGCAGCAGATGTTTCTTCTACTACGTCTCTGCTGCTGCTTTTATCAAAATAATCATGAACCGTATTAAAGATGACGTGGTCTGGAAACACAAGCAAAGAAAAGACAAACTCTAAACACTCCACCTTCTACCTCCTTTAGAGACATCAGGGTGTGGAGTCAGTGTGATACATCCAACATCAGCTGTGATGCCTCCACCTTCATCTTCAATGTCATAAACATGATCTTCTCACCTCTTTCACCAAAGATCTCGTCTATAAAACCTGATTGATCTCACAGTCTAACGTTGGACAAGTAATGACATTTCTCTGCGTGTCAGGACATACTCCCAGGTCTCCAGTCGTAGTCAGGCCACCCGCGAACATCTCCGTTCTTGTTATTCTCCGTCTCCAGCCACTGGATGAGGGGTTTGAAGTAGTCCATGAGAGGCTGGGCTGTCATTTTGGGCTGACCAGTGATCATGGTCATGGCCTCAGGCCAGGGTTTACTGAAGCCCAGCTTCATCACGTCACTGCAGACACGACGACAGCAGGTCAGTGAAGGACAGGATCAGTGTTTACTGGACATAATGACACAGACACTGTTGTCTGTGGTTATCACCAACCTGACACTTATAATGGGTTTTGTTTCACAGGTAAGCATTAAATAATGGGACGCAACAGGGAAAAGAAAGTCTGTCTGTCTGTCTGTCTGTCTGTCTGTCTGTCTGTCTGTCTGTCTGTCTGTCTGTCTGTGTATCTGTCTGTGTATCTGTCTATCTATACGTCTGTAGATTTGCCTGCCTGCCTGCCTGGCTGTCTGTCTGTCTCTCTCTTTTTGTCTGTGTACCTCTCTATCTGTGTGGCTGCTTGCCTGCCTGTCTGTCTCTCTCTCTATCTGTCCGTATATCCGCCTGTCTGCCTGTCTGTCTGTATGTCTGTCTATCAAGCATCTATCTGCCTGCCTGCCTGCCTCTCTGTCTGTCTATCAACCATCTATGTGTCTGTCTGTCTACCTGTCTGCCTGCCTGTCTGTCTATCAACCATCTATATGTCAGTCTGTCTGTCTTTCTATCAACCATCTATCTATCTGTCTATCTGTCTATCTGTCCGTCTGCCTGCCTGTCTATCTGTCGTTCTGTCAACCTTCTATCTGTCTATCTGTCATTCTGCATGTGTGTCTGTCTGTCTATCAGCCATCTATCTGTACGTGCCTGTCTGTCTATCTGTCTATCTTTCTGTCTGCCTACATGCCTTCCTGCTTGCCTGCCTGTCTGTCTGTTTGTCAACCATCTATCTATCTGTCTGTCATTCTGCATGTGTGTCTGTCTGTCTATCAACCATATATCTGTCTGTCTGCTCACCTGTCTGTCTGTCTGTCAACCCTTCGGCTGTCTGTCTGTCCATCTGAAGCCCAGCTTCATCACGTCACTGCCACCAAGTTCATGGCTCAAACCCTGATATACCCTAAATCAGGGGAAACAAACTTGCGGCCCGTGGGCCATTTGTGGCCCATGGAACAATATTTTGCGGCCCTCACCTTGATGTGAAAGTTGAATGTTAGAGTTGCCCATAAGATTTATTAACGGGATGAATGTATGAATGATTACATTTTATGGTCAACTTATTTGAGTTTGAGACCCTGCCCTAAATAGATGAAGGTTCCATGTAGAAAACACTGATGATGATGATCGTTCACTGACCCCAGTAGTTTCCCTGCTTCTTTAGATTTGTAGATGTCACATGTGTGGAGAGGACCCACGTGATTGGCAGCGTCGCACAGAGCCTTGTGGAACTGGAACTGAATGATGAAGCTGACGAAGTACCTGCAGGGACAGAGCAACAAAGACGTCTTCACATCGTGGTGTTGACGATCACAGGTCGGTTCTGACTGAAATCTAATCTGTTTGTGATTTTTTTAGTGGACAGTGTTGAGGTAGACATCACTCCATCAGTCACCAGGCTGTGATCAGCAGGATCTACCTGACATAAGGCACGTTAGCAGGAATGTGGAACTTTGCCCCTGGGTCAAAGTCGTCCTCTGTGCGGACAACGGGAGGACACAGTCCCTGGTACTTCATCCTGTCAAGGAAAGAACCCAGTCTGGTTATTTGAAGTTCATCTTTAACAAATAGAAGTGTTGATCAAACAATCACCGGCCATTTTTACATTTTTTACATGTTTTAAACCCTGTTTGTATCAGCAGCTCCTGAACTCTACCTGAGGTTCCACCACTCCTTGTTGTACTCTGACGAGGAAATGCGTCCGTCAAACACTTTCCATCTCCACTGGTCCATCAAGAACCCAAAAGGCAGGAACGCAATCTTGTCCAGAGCCATGCTCATCAGGAAGTTGATGTCACTCTCTGAAAAACCCAAATTATTGTTGAATAGAAGCTTTTTTACAAGTGTTCACAGATCAGTCAGATAGACCAGACCTTTGTCTCTGCACTTGCTCAAAATGTCTCTACAAGTATATAGAACCGGACTTGGGTTTGAAACCACCAACTCCTTGTCCTTGTGATCCACACCACTGTACGCAACGAAATGTCTCACTTAACCCATCACCAGAGTGAACAGTGGGCAGCTTTGAGCGCCTGGGGCGGAGTGGGCGGGGACGGTGCCATGCTAAGTGGACCTCAGTGGCAGTTGGTGGATTCCAACCTGAAACCCTCCAGACCCAAGTGCGGTTCCTTAACCGCTACACTACCACTGCTACCTTTGTTCAACATTAACTATGTAATGGTAAAACAGTAGCTCCACCCACCTGGGTTGTTCTCCACCTTGTCCAGGAGACCGATGCTCTGCAGATGTTTGGGTGTTGACACTGACAGGGCCAGGACATCACCTATGGCCTCATGGAACCCAGGATTGGCCCCATCACGGAAGGACACCGGCTGGTCTTTGTACTGCAAGAAGTACTGGACATGGCCCATCTCGTGGTGCACGGTGATCAGGTCGTCCATGGTGACCACTGTGCACTGTTTGATCCTGGAGACATGGGTGAGTTAAAAAAAAAGATCTAAAATTCTACACCTCTATACCTCTCTGGTGTCATACATTTACTGCTGGTACAGATGACCTGTTCTTATTCATGGAGTGATTGAGTCAAGCTAGTACCAGTGCTGGATTAGCACTGAGGCCTGGTGGTAGTAACCTGGATGAGGCCTTTCATTTTCAGTCCCGATCACGACGGGTGGAGTGATACAAGTAGTGTTGATGTCAACGGCGAGTCAACATAAAGTGTGCCTGCCGATTTTTTAAAGTTTTTTCCTACCCATAACAACTTCCTACCTGTAGTTTAAGATTTATAGCCATATCTGAAGTTTTTTCCTACCCATAATATTTTCCTACCATCTGCAATAATCATGGCAGCATACTTCTATAGATATTAAACAACCACAATTTGTATCTCACACCTTTAAGAGAGGGTAGGAAGATATTATGGGTATTTGAAGAGTAAAATTAGTATAAGTTGACTACTTCCATGAATTTTAGTCACTAGACATCAGCACCTGATGCCCCCCCTCTGGTGGTGAGGCCAAGGGCTGCAGCCCCATTTAGCCCATTCACCCCGTTCACCTGGCCTTGGCTACTGCTTTAAGGTGTGGAGGAATTCTATTGGGATTGTAATTCCAGACCCAACATCACACGGAGCTATCAACTGACCTGAAGTCCTTCCTGTTGTAGAAGTCCCAGGCGGAGGCATGACACACGACTTTACGTCCATCCGCCGGCTTTTCCAGCATGGACTTACTCCAGAACTCCGGAGGCATTGGCAGAAGACCAAGAGAAGTGAAGAACTGGTCGGATTCCCTGAACATCCTTAGAGCGTCCCAGCCCTGGAAACAAGAGGGAATTCAGGAAAATCCATAAAATACACACAGTAAAACCTAGAAGATACAAAGTCCCTGCAGCTACTGAGTTAGTTGTTCAGTTTACCTGGGCTACCATTGCTGGAGTTGCATCAACCTGTGTGGCATCTGGGTAAGGCATGACCAGGTCCATGATTCCTGACCAGGTCTGGGCCCACATATTGCCTGAATGGACACACAGCTGGTCATTTCCTTTGTTTCTAAGATCTAGAGGTTTCCATATAGAGTTTCTCCAGTGGTGGGCCGTCAGGGCCAGCAAAGCCTTCTCTGCTGGCCTGAACATACTGAGAAATAAGTATTTTAAAATAAAATTGTATTGAAAATTATTATATTTTGTATTAATATAAAAAAGTTTTTACATTTAAAAAGTAAAAAAAAACTTATTTTTTATTTTTAACTTTTTAATTGATAATTTTTAACAACTTATTAATTAATTAAATTGTATTAATTATATTTCAGCTAGCTGGTGTTGCATGAAACTTGACTCAGCCTTCAAAGTCAAAAGTGAGGGCTCTCATCGCTGTAAGTGAATGGACACAGACTGTCAGTTTGCAGCGCTCCGACCAATCATCTCAAGCGATTGCGACCTCAGGGCCTTCTAGCTGGCCCTTTTTTTTTACTTAAAATGGAACCGACTGTAATGTATGGCATGGCTGATTTTGATGGAAAGAGTCTCGCTGATCTCCTAGATTTTCTCCAAATCAAAAATCGGAGCATTATCGGGAAACTTTAGCTTTGCTAACAAGTCAATGATCTCACTGAAGGCCTACGGTTGACATGCACGGCCCGCCACTGAGTTTCTTAATGTTATTTTTCTCCACACACCAAGTAGATGAGCAGGAATCGGTCCCTTCAGGTTGATGTGTTCGGGGCCGTACTTTTTGTACAGGGCTCTGCGGACATAAGCGTGGACGTTCTGGTAGAGTGGCTCCAGCTCCAACCACAGGGTCTCCAGGTCTTGCTCAAAGGTTGGGGTTTCATACAAGGAACGCCAGAAAGCTCCGTTATCGGAGTGACCTACAGAAAGACATGGGTGAGAACAAAATATTATAATGGCCTATCATCACCGATTACATATATAAAATATATATGTATACATGTATATATATTTAATATTTTTCAGTGGTGAAATTATGATACGGTTTTTAGTTTTTATGTTACAGACCTTTATTGTTTAAGCCAATTTGTCTTTTCTTATGTCGTGGAAACTACATTTTTGCTTTGTTTTCTCACACTTTTGCTTAATTCCATCAATCTTCTTGTATCTACCTGCTTAGTTTACAAACCTAAAATGAGATACTTAGTTTTTTAAAGTGGATTTAATCCCATACCGTTGAGTCTGGCAGCTTCATTGGCCAGTTCCACATATTTCTTATAATCCTCTCGAAGGACTTTCCCGGCAGCGTCTCTCCATCCTTTCCAGGCAAATAACAGCTCGTCATAATCCCTGGACTCGGCCATGATCTTCTGGAGATCTGGAACGCCACACACTCATCCTTAGAGCCATTCCTCTGTAATAACTCTTTCCGAAATGTGAATTTCAACAGATAATAAGTCTAGAGGGGACCTGAGAAATGTGAAATCCAATTTCGTTCGGGTAGATTAAAGTGGATTTATTGTCAAGCGTGTCACGTCTCCTGGTTCCTACCTGGATCCAGTGGGTGACAGGTGCCGTCGGCTCTGCAGACCTCAGCCACACTGTACTTGGTCTCCATGTCAGACAGTAGAGTGTTGTACTGGACAGATGGGATCATTACACACAGTGTTAGAGTGGATACAGTAAAGTGTATGTGTAAAGTCTGTCCGTCCATGCCAGTAAAGTATTAATATAGTATGAAATGTCTCTGTCTGTCTGTCTGTCTGTCTGTCTGTCTGTCTTTCCGTCTTTCCGTCCATGCCAGTAAAGTGTATGTGTAAAGTAAGAGTTTAGTATGAAATGTATCTGTCTGTCTGTCTGTCTGTCTGTCTGTCTGTCTGTCTGTCTGTCTGTCTGTCTGTCTGTCTGTCTGTTAGTCCACCTCTCTATCTGTCTGTCTGTCTTTCCGTCTTTCCGTCCATGCCAGTAAAGTGTATGGGTTAAGTATTAGTTTACTATGAAATGTCTCTGTCTGTCCATCTATCTGTCTGTCTGTTTGTCCACCTGTCTGTCTGTCTGTCTGTCCATCTGTCTGTCTTTCCGTCCATGCCAGTAAAGTGTATGAGTAAAGTAATAGTTTAGTAAGAAATGTCTCTGTCTGTCTGTCTGTCTGTCTGTCTGTCTGTCTGTCTATCTGACTGTCTGTCTGTTTGTCCACCTGTCTGTCTGTCTGTCTTTCCGTCTGTCTGCCAATGCCAGTGAAGTGTATGTGTAAAGTATTAGTATAGTATGAAATGTCAGTCTATCTGTCTGTCTGTTTGTCCCTGGCTGTCTGTTTCTCCATCTATCTGTCTGTCTGTCTGTCCGTCCATCTCTCTATGCCAGGAAAAGAAACAAAACGGCTTAAGAAGAAAAAGTTAAAAAAAATACATGTAAAAGTACTGCAGTATTGTCAACATATGTATTTGTTTCGTCCCCTTCTTTTCCTTCTTGGGTTGTCCCCTTTTTAGGGGTTGTTAATGCAAATCAACATTTGTATCAACCATCTCACTCTGTCCTCTCCATCTTCTACTCTAACTCCAATTACCTCCATGTCCTCCCTCCCTGCATGCATCAATCTCCTCTTTGTCTCCTACCTGGTAGCTCCATCTCTAGGATCATTCTTCTACCAATGTATCCACTGTCCCTCCTCTGAACATGTCCAAACCATATCAATCTGTCTTCTCCAACTTTTTCTCCAAACCCTCCTGGCTGTGTTGTCCCTCTAATTACAGCATTCCTGATCACAATGTCCTCTGCAAACATCATCATCCATGGAGACTCCTTTCTGACCTCATCTGTCAATCTGTCCATCACTAAAGCAAGCAAGTAGGGACTCAAGCCCGATCCTTGATGAAGTCCCACCTCCACCTTGAATTCTTCTGTCCACTCAACAGCACAGCACTTGTACTGCTCTAATACATATCCTGCACCAATCTAACATACTTCTCTGCCACTCCTGACTTCCTCAGACATAACCACAATTCCTCATCACCTCATTCCTGATCCTGTCCACCCCTGTCTCTTATACACATCTAGATGTGTATAAGAGACAGGAGTCCTTCTTCATCCATCAAGCCAGGCAGATGCCCCTCATCAATGCTAGCTATGGACCGCTGTCTGCGCAGCAGCCTGTACCTCTGGAGCTCCTGCAGACCACATCGGGGCCCTTCAACACTGCATCCATCAATCTCCTCTTTGTCTCCTACCTGGTAGCTCCATCTCTAGGATCATTCTTCTACCAATGTATCCACTGTCCCTCCTCTGAACATGTCCAAACCATATCAATCTGTCTTCTCCAACTTTTTCTCTGTTGGAGAAGATCTGTCTTCTCCAACAGGTTCTTCTCCAGCTAAGGAGGAGTCATGAGTCGTTGACTGTAGCTCCTCTCTGATGATGTGAAGTTAAGACAGAGCAGATGTTCTTCCAGACTCACCATGGCTTGTTTGTTGATTTCGTTGATGTCAGTGTTGTATTTCCAGGAGGCTTCAGTGTAAGTGTTCCACACCTGCTCTGCTGTGCTGTTGTACTCAGCCAGGAACTTCTTGGCCTCATATCAATCTGTCTTCTCCAACTTTTTCTCCAAACCCTCCTGTCTGTGTTGTCCCTCTAATTACAGCATTCCTGATCACAATGTCCTCTGCAAACATCATTATCCATGGAGACTCCTTTCTGACCTCATCTGTCAATCTGTCCATCACTAAAGCAAGCAAGTAGGGACTCAAGCACGATCCTTGATGAAGTCCCACCAACAGCACAGCACTTGTACTGCTCTAATACATATCCTGCACCAATCTAACATGCTTCTCTGCCACTCCTGACTTCCTCAGACATAACCACAAATCCTCATCACCTCATTCCTGATCCTGTCCACCCTTGTCTCTCCTAAAGAGAACCTCAGCATCTTTAACTCCTCCACTTCCAGCTCTGCGTCCGGTCTTCTTCCTATTCCTAGTGTCTCTAATCTAAACATCTATGTCATGTGTTTTATAATAATCCTAAAATTCTAAAACAAACCTCTTTCAGCTTCTCAGAGCTCAGTGCTGCTCGTTCGATGTCACTGAGTTTCTCCATAATCCGTTTCACCGAGGCGTCCTGGAAGTCACTGGTGTCGAAATCGCGAGCCTTCTCTCCGTACGCCTGAGTGTGGTTTGCCATGGCCAGGTTCTTCTCCAGCTAAGGAGGAGTCATGAGTCGTTGACTGTAGCTCCTCTCTGATGATGTGAAGTTAAGACAGAGCAGATGTTCTTCCAGACTCACCATGGCTTGTTTGTTGATTTCGTTGATGTCAGTGTTGTATTTCCAGGAGGCTTCAGTGTAAGTGTTCCACACCTGCTCTGCTGTGCTGTTGTACTCAGCCAGGAACTTCTTGGCCTCAGACTCATCAGTGTTCTTCTCTGTTGAAACACAGAGAAGAACTGGTCTCACTCTGGGACCCACATTTTCCTGTGGTCATTAAGTCGCGACCCACTCTCATAGAATTGAAACCAAGCAAATTAATTTTCTAAAATAAAAAAAACATTGAAAAATCACTTATTTTAACATATTCATTTTATTCAGCTGATCGGCCCTTTCAAAATAAAAGATTTTCCTAAATAAAACACATGGTCAACAGCGGATTCACATTATTTTGATTTTAGACCAGCTGTCTGCGACCCATTCAGAATAGGTCTGAGACCCACCAGTTGAGAACCACTGCCTAATGGGCATAAATGTACCTCTGCAGGAATGCTTGAATGGTATGAATCCTCCAGTCACTAGGTGGCAGCAAATGGGTGCTGCCACCAGTAGCCAGGGTGGGTGAGTATTTTACTTAGGCTTTTTTTGGCCGCAGCCACCTAGTGGCCGTAGTCCCAAACAACTGAAATTTAACTTTCAAATCAAAGCGGGGCGCTAAATATTGTTCCACGGGCTGCAAAGGGCCCACGGGCCTCGAGTTTGAGACCACTGCTTGATATTAAGTGCAATTTACTGTGTTTTTTTTTTACAGCGAGAAACCACATTTTATTTATCAAAGCCTTGACCATGAACATCAACTGAAACATGTTGTCTTTGTCTTTAAGCCAACCCTCAGTTGTTCTTCTCTTCTTACCGATATCCTCCGGGTAGCCCTCAGGAACTGGTGGAACCCAGTTGAAGTCGGGCCAGCCCAGGGTCTCCTCTTTATTCTGTTCTTCTAGCCACTTAATAATAGGCTCAAAGTACTTCATCAGGGGTGCAGCGTCCATCTTGTTGGTTCCTATAGCATCATGGAGAACCTGAGGCCAAGCTTTAGAAGAACCTGCCTCAAGCACCTTCCTGTAGAGGCAACACATTCCTACTGTGATTAAAATGTAACGGTGGCAGATCGATGACATGGGTCTACAGTATACTGACTTCAAGATGGCTCCAGCCTCTTTGGACCTGTAGATGTCACAGGTATGCAGAGGACCTGTCTGTTTGGCGGCCTGGCACAGTTTCTCATGAAACTGAAACTGAAGGATGAAGCTGACGAAATACCTGCGGGATCGAATGATAGCTTGGGTGGCTTAGCACGAAGGAAAGCAAAAACTACAACAATCCGTCTCCCAACTTACACGTCATGAGTCCTTATCTATTCTTATATAACATCTGCAACTTTAAGCAGTTATTACGATATCTATTAATTTTCATTTTGGCTAAGTTTTGGGCATACTTTTGGCTAACCCCCTTATCCCTTCTTTCATCATTTTTCATGGTGTGATCTTTGTGGTGGTAACATGTTGGTGAAGGATCTCATTTGTCCATGTCATGGTCAAGGTTAAAGCATTTAGTTAGACATGGACACTGAGTTTTTTGGAAAGCGTTTCCCCTTTCATTCAAGAGGATTTTTCAGTTCTAACTGCTAGTGGGGAGTAACAGATGTTGTATCCTGTGAGTGAGGAGAAAGGGGTGGTTCAGGTGCCTCCTGTTGGGTGGAGGTTCACCTGTGAAGTGTGATGTGGATTGGTGGGTGGGTATTTATGGGTTGTTACCATCATTGTAGGAGTATTACATCATCAAAGTATTATAGCCTAAGTTTGATAATGAACATCATCCCTCGTTATGACATGGTCAGCCCTCTCATTGGATGGGGCGGGTCGGATCTGGGCCCACCCGTGGCTACACCTATGGTTGGCGCCACCCAATTCACATTGCATAATATTGAGAGCCTTCCTGTGGGCGGTGAGGCCACATACGGTGCTAAGCTCAGAGCACCGCAGTGGCAACCTAGCAGCTCGAACCTGAAGCCTTGCGGAACCAAGTCCGCTTCTTTAACCACTAGGCCACCCCTGCCGAATTGATGGTTCTATTTCAGTTATTTTATGTGGTTTTCTGTTCAGTCTATTGCTGGCAGAACATTTCCCCACAACTAAACAGTTCCATATGTTAGACAAATAAGTAAACATGTTGAAATGCTTTGCTAGTGGTGGACTCTAAACGCACAGCAGGCCTAAAGCGCTATCCACTCACTGACTGTGACAGAAAGTCTTTGGTTAGTTCTGCTGCTTTACGTCATAACTACATATTTGCCGTTCAGAGCAGCCGTTCCTCACTAACTGTTCTACCACCTGCCGTGAATGAATGTACAATTATTGGCTTCTCCCACAATTCCCTTTGCCCCCAACAAAAACTTCCTGCTATTGTGACTCACTGCATTGTTGGAAGCTACATGCAAAAGTTGGGGGAGTTCACACAGGGTTGCACTTTATATACAGTACATTTCAGCGTGTTGTGTTTGGTTGCTACCTGATGTAAGGTGTGTTTCCAGGGATGTGGTATTTGGCTCCAGGATCAAAGTGCCCCTCCGTACGTGCAATGGGGGGGCAGATTCCCTGGTACTTGGTCCTTGAGAAACACAAATCAGAAGCAGATGATCCCACACTCTGTTGTGTGTTTACGCACACCACACCAAGGAAAGGCTGTTTTTGAGGTTGGTGTCTTAGTGTGTGGGACTGGGAGTTCTCAAACACCCATCTTCACACACACTCCATGTTGAAAGTCAGAAGGTTTTATCACGGTTAAATGGTTTCGTTTCATCATGGGTGTTAAGTTTACAAACATTGTGTGGACCCACTAGAGCAGGGATTCTTAACCTTTTTGGCACCGAGGCCCAATTTTTCAGTGTCGAGTGACCTGGGGCCCTTAATAATTGCGGTTTAAAATTTTCACGGCCCTCTAGGGGGCGCTTGCGGCCCAACTTTGGGCCGGGGCCCAATGGTTCAGAATCTCTGCACTAGAGGTTTCCACTATTGGATATCTACAGATGATGTCAAGTTGGTAATGATCTGATTTGGAAAATCAGTTCACTTCGATGCATTAGCTACATGGCTTTGAACCAGAACCTTTTTGCAAATCGGTATGTTCGGAACAGAGTACTCCTCCACCTCCAGATCTGTCTTCTGTCTTCCACCTATTCCTAGTGTCTCTAATCCATCCATCATGGCTGCTCTCAAAACTGTCCTGTAAACTTTTCCCTTCACCTTAGCTGATAGATGTTTGTTTGTTTCTTATAGGGTCTTTGGATTCCTACCTGAGGTACCACCACTCTGAGTTGTATCTCTCTGGAGGAGTTTGTCCACTGAACACACTCCACCTCCACTGGTCAATGAGGTAACCGAAAGGAAGGAAGGCGATCTTCTCCAAAGCCATCTTCAACAGGTAGTTCAGATCAGTCTCTAAAAAAAAAAGATACAGTAAATTATTATCAGATGATGAAATTCTCTGATATCGAGAAGACAAAATCCTCCAATGTCTTTACCGTTATTTGAAGAAGGATCATCCAGTAAACCAATGGTGTGAAGGTGTTTGGGTGTAGAAACCGACAAAGACAACACGTCTCCAATCGCCTCATGAAAACCAGGGTTGGCTCCACGGCGGTAGCCTACTGGCTGGTCTTTGTACTGCAGGTAGTACTGGATGTGACCCATCTCGTGGTGCACGGTGAAGAGCTGCTCCATAGTCACAGTGGTGCACTGCTTGATTCTGTGGGGATCGTAGTTTGTTGTAAGGCGGACGTAGTAGAGGGCACCATGAGAACGTTAAAGGGGGAAGTGTGGGCGTGGGTTGCGCCTTATTAATCAATCAATCAAATTTGAGTAATGGGACACAAAACTGAGAATGCACCTTTTAGTTTGGTGAGCCTTATGGTTGTGAAAATACTGTAATAGTTAAGGATTTAATCGTTAACGCACTGTTTTTCGTCTTTTTGCATTCTACCTGAAGTCTTTGCGGTTGTAGAAGTCCCAGGCGGATGCGTGACACACCACCTCTCGGCCTTCGGGCTTCTCCAACATAGACTCATCCCAGAATTCCTCAGGCATTGGCTCCAAACCCAGAGAGGTGAAGAATTCCTCGGATACACGGAACATGTGCGTCGCATTGTAACCCTGTCACGGAGAAAAATGTCAGACACGACCTCAACAGAGAGATGAATTCCTCCCACGCACTCACCTGATTGGACATCTCCTCAGTCACATCCAGGTTGGGTCTGTCTGGGAATGGAACCATCATATTATAGATGTTGTTCCAGCCCTGAGCCCACATGTTTCCTGGAGGAGGAGGAGGGAAAAATAACAGTCACTGTCAAAGACAGACAGATGGACGGATAGAAGGATGGACAGACAAAGAGACAGACAGGCAGATAAATAGATAGACAGAAAAACAGATAAAAAGATGGGTGGACAGATAGACAGAGAAACACACCGCGAGACACAGAGATAGATAGATAGATGGATAGATAGATAGGTAGACAGACAGATGGACGGACGGACATCCGTCTGTCCAACAGATGGACAGACGGACGGACAGACAGACACATTGCCAGACAAACAGACAGAAAGATAGATATAGATAGATAGATAGACAAATGCATAGACAGACAGGCAGATAAAAAGACAGACAGATGAGGAGACAGACAGACAGATCGAGAGACAGACAGCAGATAGACAGACAGACAGAGAGGCAGATAAATAGACAGACGGACAGATGAAGAGTCAGACAGACAGACCAAGAGACAGACAGACAGACGGCAGATAAATAGACAGACAGGCGCTCTGCCAGACAAACAGACAGAAAGATAGATATAGACAGAAAGACAGATGTACAGATAAATAGACTGACAGACAAACAGACACACAGACAGACAGACAGACAGACAGACAAATAAACAGACAGAAAAACAGATAGAAAGATGGATGGACAGATAGACAGAGAGACACACTGCGAGACACAGAGATAGATAGATAGATGTAGATAGATAGATAGACAAATGGACAGACAGACAGGTAGATAAAAAGAAAGACAGACAGACAGATGAGGAGACAGACAGACAGACAGCAGATAAATAGACAGACAGACAGCAGATAAATAGACAGACAGACACTCTGCCAGACAAACAGACAGAAAGATAGATATAGTCAGAAAGACAGACGTACAGATAAGTAGACTGACTGACAGACAGACAGGCAGACAGACAGATTAATCTTTTGCTGTTGTCCAATCCTGTCCAACCCTATTTTGTCTGGGAAGACTTTCACTCATTGAGTTGTTGACCATTTCTGGTCCATTCTCTAATAATTCACTCTGTCCTAACTATGCAGGGTATTTTTTCTTTTTTGTACTTTGAGCAGCTACAGCTCCAGTACATTTGGACCTGTGTGGACCTGTATGGACCTGTGTAGCAGAAGTACCTAACAGGTGAGCAGGAATCGGCCCCTTCAGGTTGATGTACTTGGGACCGTAGTGGTTGTAGAGCTGGCGCCGTACAAAGGCGTGTAGGTTCTTGTACAGTGGCTCAACGGTCCTGTAAAGGTCTTCTAGGTCCTCCTCAAAAGTCTCCGTCTCGTACCAAGACCTCCAGTCTGCACCTGTATCTGCAAATCCTAAAATACGGCACATTTTGTGAGATCTTTATACTATCTTACAGGAGAAATGCTGTTGGCGAAGTTCTTACCATCAGCTTGTGACGCCTTGTTGCTCAGCTCCACAAACCTGGGGTAGTGTTCTTGAAGAGGGTTCCCTGCTGCATCGTGCCAGCCCTCCCAGGCAAACAGCAGCTTCTTGTAGCTCCTAGACTGGGCCATGATCTCTGTAAGTTCTGTGGAGAAACGTGAAAAAATCTCAGGAGGCTGTGGACTTTTGTTTTCATTATTTCTGCCAAGCGGAGAAATCTCCCGGCTTTATCTGCAGGAAGCATCTTCGGAGAGAGACATTATCATCAGAGATTTATAGAGGAATTAAAGTTTTTTTCCAAACTTGGGGCAAAACATCGTTTGTCTTAAACGTGTAAAAAAAGGAAGGAATGGGACGTGGAGGTGAAACGCGTAGAAGAGAAAGTTTCTGTTATTGTAATGATGACAGTAATGAAAATCCTAATCCACTCATTCATCATTTTTTTGTAAATCATTTCCGATGATTCACATTTGGTTGTGGTTCTCACTCCGGTGTTCTTGGTGCCAACAGTTGAAGATTGTTTATTTTTTTTCCCAGAAATCCCATCCTGCGGAATTCTGAGGTTTTAGCGAAACCGGTCACGTCGTCTTTGTTGCCAATCATTTCACACAGCCATTATCGTACACAATGCACACGTCCGTCTTCCTCTGGAGACGTCTCTGAAGTCATTTTGTCCATCCTTTTCCTGCCCCTGATAACATCTCCACCACTTTTGACTGTTTTTCTTCCTCCACCTCCCATTTCTCCTCTGTTTTTCCACCGCCGTTCCTTCTGAAGACACGCACAAGAATCTCTAACGTTTTCTCCCTCAGTGCAAACAAACGTTTCTGTCTTTTGTTCTCACCAGGTTCCAGGCTCCAGCTGACATTGGAGGGCAGATACACCTTGGCTGTTGAGTAGATACTGTCCATGGTGCTGAGGATGGTGTTGTACTGCACATGGGGAAGAAGAGATAAAGAAAAAAATGTCTGCTTAGCGTCTTCTTCGTATAAACTTCTCTTGTTTCATGAAGATGATTTGACATGTTTGGGGTGGAGATATACCGTTTTTTTCACGACCATAAGGCGCACCGTGCTAAAAGGCCCAGTCTCAGTTATATGTGCCGTTACTATATTTACCACACACATAAGGCGCACCTGATTATAGGGTTTTACATACAATCCACGCCCACACTTCTCCCTTTAAAGTTCTCATGGTGTCCTCTACTACGTCCGCCTTACAACAACAACGCACATAGGTTGCGCCACACATTTTGAAGAAAATCCAAGACATTTACGTGCGCCTTATAGTCGTGAAAATACGGTACATATGAAGCGGTCTCACCTCTTTCCTTTCCTCTTCTACGAGGTTGGCAGCTCCCAGCACCTTGATTTTACCCAGCAGTTTCTTTTCTTCAGCTGAGAGTGAGTTGAGTGTGTCATTTGTGAAAACTTTGGCCGCTTTACCCCAGGCTTCAGAGAACGCCTGTTCATCAAGGGATGCGTTGACCTAAAAATAATTGGAAGAAGAAAAGTTAGTTGGTTCTCTACGTGAAGCACTTTTCCAATTTCTTTGAGGGCAAATCCAGGATATTAAGAAGAGTAAACAGCTGCCTTCACTGTCCTAGGAAAAGACAGGTTTGTTTGCAATACAGACCTGGAACATATAACAACTGTGGCAATTGGTGGCCTAGCGCTTAAGGAAGCGGGCTTGGATCTGCAAGGCCCCCGGTTCGAATCCCCCTACCGCCAAGTTAGGGGGACCAGCTACAACAGTGGTGTCAAACTCATCATTAGCCGCATCAACAATTCCGTTCTCTTTAAGGGTTGGGTGTAAATGTAGGACTGAGGAGCTGTAACTGCACCATAATGTATTAGTACAGGGGTGGGCAAACTAAGGCCCGGGGGCCACATGGGGCCGGTTGAGCCTTTTAATTGCGGCCCGTCATCCCTGTCCAAATTAAATAATTTATTTATATTATAATTAAACTTCCGACTTTTCCCTACAATGCCTGCATTTTCCCAGTAGATGGCATAATAAGCTATTAGAAATTTTGTATTTTGGGTTTGATACATGACTTTTACTTGCCATTTATCTTAGCTTACACGAACGCTCCATCTCTCTGCTCTAGACTCGGCCCCGTGTCCAATTTTAGGAGAAATTGTGGCCCGCAGGTCAAAAAGTTTGCCCACCCCTGTATTAGTACATCCGACTGGAGTTAATTATTAGTTGTCAAACGAACCAATATTGTTTATTTCTGTGTAATTAGACAATTTTTCGGTTAAGAAACTTTGTTGCAAAGCTTTATTAAATTTATCCAAACGTTATCCTACATGCATAGTTAGCTCTCGCAGGTTGTAAAAAATGATTTGCCGGGCCACATTTGGGCCCGGGGCCTTGAGTTTGATACATATGACCTAAATGGTAGACGGGAATCATACCACTGCACCACTGCACCACCTGATGTCATAAATATTAGTTAGAGCTCTGTTTTTTTAGATGAAGAATTACTTAACGCTAACTCTAACTTTGCATCCAATCTCTTAAGTTTCCGATATCGATATCAACCAATACCGATAAATTATGCTTTTTCACTCAAAACTTCTCAGAACCTGTGATTGCAACAAATTTAGGCAAAAACCCAGGCATCGTGTTATCTGATTCATTATCGGACGAAAAAAAAACAATGTGCGATATCGATCTTTGATACTATGTAATTACGCTAACATATCAGCTGATAATCGGCTGATCAGATATTCCTAATATATATTGTATATATGTGTGTACCTTTTGGTCACTGTTGTCCTAGTTTTTTTCATTGAGGACAGGCTAGAGACACATACGGCTGTCAATCACAAGAGGACAAACCTCTTCATGAAGACGTAGAAGGTCAGAGGAGGATTTATGTGCAGTTTCTCATCTCAGTATTGTCGCTGCTGAAGGCCGAGTGGACGGAGACGAGGCTCAAGGCTGCAGTAAAGGTGGAGACACTGACCGTGTCTGTAGTATCACAGCTGAACTGTGAGGTTTTACTGCGTGTGTTTAAATCACGTGTCATGTCTAAAAGAGGAACTGTTGGGTAAGCGTGACACTCAGTCACATCGTGGACATTAAATCCTGCAGACTGATGAGTCGGTCCCCACATACATACACACACACACCACAATGTGTTTTGTTACTCCTCTTGATTGCCTAACTGTCTTGTCCTTATCCTTACTTTTATAACTATACAGTATTCTTTATGTGAATCATTCCTGGGAATTGGGGACAAGAAAATGTCACCAGGAGACATATGTCTCTGAAGATTCTCATTCATCCAGGTCATGATGTCCATAAAAGGTTTAGTGGTCAACAGTGTGGGGCAAGTTACTTAAAAAAAAGTAACTTATTACTTTGCTAGTTACTGCTCTGGAAAAGTAACTAGTTATATTGCTAGTTACTAAATTATAAAAGTAACTAATACCTAGTTACTTTACTTTAAAAACACATTAAAAAAGTTTAGTGTTGTGTTCCGTATCAACTATCATAATGAAATATAGTGGAACAACAAAACCAAAATAGATGTTTAGACATTTTGACAGACATCTTTATTGTAGCCTCAACTTGACACTTCCCATCGTCTTGCTTGCGAGTGTGTGCTGCTGTTCTGCGTCATGTGTGAGACAGTTTATATCTCTATAAGGCAAGAAGACCCGCCCAGGTCTCTTTCTGATTGGCTTAGCCTGAATTGCAATCTCCTCCTTTTCAACGCATGGTTCAGTTAGTGTGGACGGCCGTCTTTCACTCATGACTGTGAGAGTTACTTCAGAATAAGTTACTTTAACAAAGTAACTTATTACATTACCAGTTACTGGTCTGAAAAAGTAACTAGTTATGTTACTAGTTACTAAATTTTGAAAGTAACTAATATCTAGTTACTTTACTTTCTTTAAAAACACATTCAAACGGCCGTCTTTCACTCATGACTGACAGGCAGCAGACAGGCTCCACTTACACACAGTCCTCTCTCCGTGGACAGGAGAAACCGTCCATTTTTGACCACAGATATTAATGAGCCCCTTTACACCACAGTGGGAAAGGTAACGCATTACGGTATTAGTTACCAAGAAAAGTAGTTATGTTACGTAACGGCGTTACGAGTAACGCGTTAGTCCCACTGGTGACTGGTGGTCAGCAACTGGACTTCTTTATGGAGTTGAAGGACGTTTTATTCCTCAACTGAGGAACTTCATCAGTTTCTGGTTGGTGTCAGAGGGAACTCTAGTCGTTCTACTCCTCTAGACCACTCCCTTCACCACTGGACCAGGTGTGAAGACATTTCTGGTCGCATGTCCAGATGTGAATGGGAGTCTTGGGAGGAATTAAACGTTTTTCAACTCTGAGAAGACAAGAAGATGTCCAATTCCTGAAAACTTAACCACTTTTTGTTCGCCTGGAGACCCTGTTTGCCCAGAACTGCAGTATTCATTCTGAGTAAAATACTCCCGACTGTACAGTACAGCTGTACCAGGAGGGAAAAAACACACACACACAGAGAGTGACAGAGAGACAGAGATATCCCAGAGCAAAGATCAGTGTTTCCTTTTGCTTCTTCCTCTGTTCCAATCATCAAGTCATGGAAACATCAGGAGAACTGAGCTGAGCTGTTGACTCTCAGCTCTTTCCAGCCTCTAACCTTTGAGCTCTGGTCTTTTTCCAATCTCCTCTGTGGTCCCGCCTCATCCTGAGATTATTCTCCTCAGATAGCGACACCGCAGATGAATGATGAAGATATTTCAGTGAGTTACAGCGGCGGCCGTGACCGTTGAAGGTCTTCACGGCGTAGATTAATGCGTTTACGGTGATGAAATTCACTGAGTGAAGTAAAACCATTAACTCGCTATAAAATGTCGGCTTTATTTTTTTTGTGTCACTGACGTCTGAAGTCCATCTGTGTGTCCTAACATGACAGTTGTTCATTTTTATGATGACAACAATTTCATACGTTCCGATGACAGAACAGAGACTTACTATGAGATAATGTGATAAATCACCCATTATCTCTTTCTGCTCTGACTTTTATTTCTTTACACGTTCCTGTCACGGTGGTGCTGCAATGTTTAGTTTTTCTTACGTCGAAGAAAGAATGCAGAATTTTTTTATCTTTTATTTTTAAAACTTTATCATTTTAGGAAATTATGCCTCTGCATTTAACCCATCACTGTAGTTAGCAGGGGTCTGCCAGCGTCGACGGTACCATGCTCGGAAGTACCTCGGCGGTACTGGGATTCAAACGGGGGCCCTTGCGGACTCAAGTCCATTTCCTTCTCCACCTAGTCCACTAGGCCACTGCCCCACCAATTGAATGTTTCAAAACAGACTCATTCAGTCATCTGCTTATGTCTTACCGGGTCATGGGTCCATAAAATCTTTAGGTTCGAATCCAAGAGCTGCCAGCTTGTGTCCAGACCCACGTAACTTCCAGTGGGTTCACCACCAACAGCCTCCACCACTGCCACCCAAATCACACTGCTCCATACTGTGGGTGGTGACGGGACGGTGCTATGATCAGAGCACCTCAGAGGCAACTTGGCAGCTGGTGGACTCGAACCCTAACCCTAGTGGTCCCAAGTCTCCTTCCTTAACCACTAGGCTACCACCAAAATAGAATCAATTTATCAGTTTTGTTTTTCTTAATCAGAGATTTTTACTAAACTAAACAATTAACCATCGGCAGTGGTGGCCTAGTGGTTAAGAATGTGGACTTGGGTCCACAGGGCTTCAGGTTTGAATCCAACAGCTGCCAGGTTGCATCCAGACCCACATCACTTCCAGTTACTTCCACCCACAGTAAGGCTCACAGTATGGGTCAGTGTGATTTGGGTGGCAGTGGTGGAGACCTGATACATGGATGAATGAACCAAACTTTTTTAGGAGTCTCCAGGAGTCTCCACCATTCATTCATTCATTCATCATCTTCTGCTTGTCCGTTGCCGGGTCGCAGGGGTGGCGCCAGGGGCAGTTGACACCACCCAAATCACATTGCACCATACTGTGGGTGGTGAGCCCACTGGAAGTTATGTGGATCGGGTGGGTGCTATGATCAGAGCACCTCAGAGGCAACCTGGCAGCTGGTGGACTCGAACCCTAACCCTAGTGGTCCCAAGTCCGCTTCCTGAACCACTAGGCCACCACTGCCGCCCAAAATAGAATAATTTTCTCAATTTTTGGAAAACTTTTACTAAGGTGAACAATTAACCCTGTCATATGGACTTGACATGCTGGTGCAATGTACATTTTATTAATTTTTTTCTGATTACTTTATCTTCCCTGTGGATTAATTTATGCTTTGTTTTTTGTGTATGAATTACTTGAATGATTTTTTTTTTATTTTCTTTATCGCTGTTTTATTACGTGTGTTCAGTTCCACTAGATTAGAAACGCAGCCCCGTAAAAAACAGATCTGACTCCAGACATCAGAGACTCATCTTTTGGTCCAAAGTTCAAAGGACATCAGTCGCTCTCTTTCACTTTCATCATTTCCTTTCTAATCCCGTGTAACGAGCAGCCATTGATCTCCGTTCTGTTTGATCCTCGACTCTCACCTCTCACCTCTGGAACAGCTCTGTCACACGAAGATGTCCATAACCATGTGTTCGCTCATGTGTCCGTAATCCCTCCCCAATCTGAGTTTATCTCACAGAGAGAATCTGATGATGCAGACGCCTCTGAGCTTTGGATGAATCCCTAGTGGTGACTCACTGAACTACATTTAAGGGAGTGTCCTGAGAGAGAGCCGTGATTCGGTCCCACCTGACATCCCAGACACGGCCTGTGGAGCAGGGGACGTTCCACTGCTGCCGACCCCGCGGAGACCAGTTCCTACACCTGTTTGGTGAACAGTGTGTTTGGATCTTGCTGTGACAGCTGTCCAAGCAAACCGAGACCCGTCTCCCCCCACTGGTTCACTGGACACATGACCAGAGATATGAGTCTGACTCTGAAGTTCCTGTTGTAAATGTTCTTTTCTTGAAGAAAGGAAAAAAATAATGCGTCTGTAGCTTCAACTTTTTTGCAAATTTGGACCAAAGTCAGAGGAAGTCGTCTTGTCTATTAGAAATCTTTTTCGATGGCAAACATAAAGAAATCTCCTTAATGTGAAGTCATTAAAGATATATTTCCTCAACTGAACATATGTTGCACAAATCCTACAGAAGTAGTGCCACAATTTGGTTTAATCCAGGTCAGAACTACAGAAATACATATGTAAAATTAAGAACTATAGGATTTACCATAAAATGTGGAGAACAAATCTATAAAATATTATTATAAAACCAACTTTCACATTTAAGGTGTGGGCCGCAAAATATCACTCCACGGACCGCAAATGGGCCACGGGCCGCAAGTTTGACACACTTGAGACTTTTTTTTCCTCCAAAAATGAAAATACTACAACACAATCCCTGGGTTTTAGGGTATGATAAGTGTATCGATATCGGAACATCAAGTGTTTGGACAATATTAGTAAAATATATATCGGAGAAAGTGTATATATCCATACCAGGGGTCTCAAACTCCCGGCCCATGGGCCATTTGTGGCCCGTGGAACAATATTTTGCGGCCCCCACCTTGAAGTAAAAGTTGAATTTACAATAATATTTTATATATTTGTTCTCCACATTTTATGGTAAATCCTATAGTTCTCCAAACCCTGATACGCTGCCTCCCTCTGGTTGAGTGTGGTATTACACATAATCTATGTGAAACTGATTTTTTATCATTTTTATTCTTTTATATTGAACACTGAAAGCTGACGCGGCCCTTCAGTGAAATGATAGTGTGGGTGGTGTCCCTCAAATTATTTGAGTTCGAGACCCCTGATGTAGATGTTTAACTCTACGTAGCCGTTCTGTGTTTATCTTTAACTTGTTTGATGTAAACCTTCTTATATAACGTTACAATAAATCTCCCATGCAATGTATACTGTAACTATGGCGTTATTATATAACCAAGAAATGTTAACATTTGAGGACAAAATATTAACTTTTTGTGTCTGTCTTCTTTTGGAAAATGGGATTTTCTGATTCTTGGAGGTGTACAGCTCCAGGACTGCAGTACAATGGAATGGAGTGTATATAATTTATATATATGTTGCATCAGTCCGTAGTTTATCTCTGAGCAGACGGACAAACCCATCTGAACTGTGGTAATAACACGTTCCGCGGTGGAGAGAGAGTGAACCGTGTGTTTACTCAACCCAAACTTTTCAATTCCCCACAAAGGCCAATTATGTCTTATGGAAGTTTGACAGATAACAGTCCACAAGGGGACGCACAGGAATCCAGTCAGAGCTGAGGATCTGAACTGAGATCAGTTTTTTTCCCTTCGCTGTCACACACACAAACTTGGCCTGAGATGAGAAGACGACTCAGCAAGTCACTCTGGAGACAAGTGAATGGGAATGGGAATCGGAATGTCCAAAATATATACAGTGCCAGAGGGAGGAACTGAGTGGACACTGAATCAGGAGAAGGTCCTACCTGCAGCTGGGAGTTGTGCTGCGTGATGTTGGTGTTGTAGTTCCAGCTGGCCAGGACGCTCTCGTACATCACCAACTCGGCGGTGCTGTTGTAGTCGCTCAGGAAGCGTTGGGCTTCAGCCTTGGAGTTCACATAAGTTCCTGGGAGCCAGACTGCTGGGATAGCAGCACCCAGGACCACCAAGGCTGGCAGCAGCAGCAGCAGCGGCTGAAACCTGTGCAGCCCACGGCCCATGGTGGAGTCCCTTCAGAGGAAAAGGGTGGAAGAGAACGACTTGAGTGGGGACAAAAAAAAAAAGGAAAAGTCTTCTCCTTCAGCCTCCCAGCTTGGCTGCTGTTGACATGTACAGCAGCCAGAAGGCAGTGTCTTTTAAGTGCCAGTTAACCCAGCCCACACTGGTCTGCAGCCTTCCCTCCTCACCACTTTACAGCACAGGGCAATTTACCCCCTCCACTCCTCACCCTCTCCCTCTCCCCCCTCTCTCCTTTTCTTCCTCTCCCTCTCTGTCAGACGGTTCTCCAGAGGGAGGAGGTGGTCGTGGCACCTGTGGTCGGCGTTGATCTTCCTCGGGGCTGTATGACACGGCAGCTCGGAGTGTGTGTCAGCCCGGAGTGAGCGCCAGCGGCAGAGTGAAAGACTCCACATACTTTGTTCCCTCCTTCAACCTAGTGACACCAGTGGGAGGGGGAGTGGGAAACCCAGGGGTGAAGAAAGAGAGGCAGGAGGTGGAGGGTGGACGGGGGGGGAGACAGACTGAGCTGAAGGGTCTGCAGGAGAAGGGACAAAACGCCTTGAAATGAGGTTGTAGGAATTGACAGTTTATCTTCCGTTCCACGTTTGTGTTTGGACATGGAGGTAGAGTTGAGGACGCAGAGGACAGGGAGAGATGGAAATTGTTGACTCGCTGTGGCAACCCCTGAAAAAACGGGGACATGCTGAAAGAAGAAGAAGACATTGATACATTGGTGAAGGCAGGATTTTCTTCTGTAATCCTGCACGACATGATACGACAGGTTCTAGATTTCCCGTCCCTGCAGAGACAGTCAACACCTCTGTGATTCCCACACTGTTTATTATCACCACTGTGGGACGAAAGAGACAGATGTTTATGGAAAGAGGGCAAATTGACATTCCACCCTGGGAGAGAAACGCTTCAATTTCCCCACAGAATATTGTTTTATTTCTCCAATGCTGTTGGAATGAGAACATCAGTCTGGACCAACGAAGGTTGTGAAACCAACAACTGGAATGAGGAACAAAGAAACGGAGACGCATAGAGCATTTAATGTGAATAATGGGGAATTTAGATTTTTTTTTTTTAACGTCCGCATGTGGTCATCAGTCACGGGAATGGTCTTTGTTGTCAGTGGAATCCGACCGATGTGACGAGGATGAATTCTTTGAGCAGTTTCTCAATCTTTACTGCAAATTTCTTGGAATTTTCGAGTCGTTAATGTGACTCAGAGAATCCAGGCACTGATGGAGCAGAGTTTAAAAAAGGCTCAGTTGAATAATGAACCGGTGGAGCCGGCTCCGAAACCCGTCTACCAGTGGCGGGCCGTGCATTTCAATGCCGAGAATGATGGGTCAACAGAGGCGGTGGATGTAGCGTTGGTTACGGCCAAACATGCCAATGTTTGGCCCATATCCCTGCTCCGATTTCTGGTTTTAGTTCGGGAAAATCAAGCCAGATGACGTTGCAAGTTTTCCAGGAGAGCTTATCTAATCACGGGACACGTATGTGTTGCCTTCTACGTAAGGCCAGCTAGATGGCCCTTACATCGTAATCTTGCGAGATGGTTGGTCTGTGTGCTAAAAACGGAACGGGGTGTGTCCACTTACAACGGGAAGAGCCTTCACTTTTGATCCTGAAGGCTCTGGCAGATTTCATGGAACTCGACAACACTAGCTAGCTGAACTATGATTGGATAAAAAGTTTTTATCCAACTTTTAAATGTACAAACACCTTTTATATAAATGAAAAAAATAACATTTCATTTAAAAAATATTTATGAATAAATTGATTTTCTTGGTATGTTTAGGCCAGCAGAGAAGGTTTGCTGGCCCTGATGGCCCACCACTGATCTAATGACTGTATAAAAGCCTGTTTTTTAGACTAATCTTCACAGAACAACACATTCACTGGCTAGGGCCAGCTAGAAGGCCCTGACATCTTAATGTGGCAAAATATGGTAATTGGTCTGAGCGCTGTAAACTGAACAGGCTATCGGTTCACTTACAGCTGGTAGAGCCCTCACTCTGATTCTGAAGGCTCTGGCAGATTTCATGGGACCTGACAACACTAGCTAGCTGAATTATGATTGGATAAAAAGTCTTTTTTTTTCAACTTTTAAGATGTAAAAACTCTTTTTATTTTAATTGTACATTGTACATTGAGTCTTCTTTTGCTGTCCTATCTCTCTTCCTAAGGACTAACGCATTCGGCCGTGGACCTCATGTCCCCTGAGTATCTGTTCTCCCTCCTAGAGAACTTCACGGACCTCCTCCATGGTCCGACTCCCCTAGGACCCCCTGTGTTCTCGACCCAGGACTTTCTATTGACACTGCAAGGACTTTAAAGAACCTTTGTGTAGATCAGGCATGGGCAAACTAAGGCCCGGGGTCCAGATGTGGCCCGTTGAGCTTCTTAATGCGGCCCACCAACCCAAATTAAATAATTTATTTGTATTAACATCATGCTTCTGCCTTTTCCCCGGTTCCCCAGTAGATGTTGTCAGAATAGCTATTGGCTAAAGAATGTCATTCATCTTAGTTCAACGAACGCTCCATAACTTTACTGGCCTTGGGGTAACGGTTGTTATGATTTGACACTATAAACAAATAAAGTGGAATAAAGTTGGACTCAGGACTGGAGTTCAAACCCCGGTAGATTGGACCAGTGTTTCATTGAGGCTGTAGTTCATGAATAACAGCAGAGTTGATGGTTGACAGTGTGGAGGGAAACACTTATCACAACAAACCTCAGATAAATGTGACCAGATAAACCATCACCTGATGTTTGTGGACGCAGCTGTAATCTGGTCCATATGTTTAAATGCAGATGACGGTGAAAAAGGGGGGAAGATAAGCACAAAAAAAAAGGACAATGCTGAATCTGAGGCCTGGACGTTTGAGAGAACTTTGGAGGTGATGAGTTAATCTTTAGGTGAAATACAGGCAGAAGAGGTTGTAAAAAGATAAATGTTTGAATGAGCGATCTCCTCCCAGGAGCAGGGTTCAAACCCCTGCTCTATCTCTTACTACATTACTACTCTCTCAATTTATTGTATTTATATATCCATATATTTATATATGTTTAAAGACAAAGTCATTGATGCCCTTGAAAAAATTTCCAGGTTAAAGATTCACTGCTAAGTTTTTTCTTGAGTAGTAAAGTCACACTTGGTGTAAGAGGTTTATAGGACAGTTGTGAGACCAACCATGATGGATGGATTAGAGACATGAGGAATCTACAGCTCCTCACCTGGCATCATGGTGAAAAAGTCAAAGGGTACACAAATACACAAAGCATTCATTTTTGCCCTTGGTCTGCGTTGAAGATGGATTCTCTGTGTGACTCTGAGCACTTTTAAAATGTTATTAAGAGTTAAGTTTTTGAACCAGTACAAACTGGGTCACGTGTGGTGTCTAGTTCAGTGTTGCGTTATAAAAGTCTTTGGAAATCGTTTCAAGGACTTCTGATCTTACAGCTTTGGGTTGAACGTGTGTTTTGACATTCAGACGCACAACAACATCGGCAAAGCATCAACACAGCAGACACCTGGAATACTCTCAGTATATATGGGCATCGAACGCCCAGAACCCCTCCTGGGTCAGTGACTTATGGGCACAAACCACACATTATCTGCGGATGGTGAGTTCATGTTTGGGTCATGTAAGACACGAGAAGATGTATGGATATGATCAGCTGCTTACTTTAGGCAAAACATATCGGAGTAAACTCATAAATATGCCTGTGTACTTCATATGTATACAAGGTTTATAGGACAGTTGTGAGACCAACCATGATGGATGGATTAGAGACATGAGGAATGGACGGAAGACAGAAGACAAGGTGGAGGTGGAGGAGTTAAAGATGCTGAGATTCTCTTTAGGAGAGGCGTGGATGGACAGGATCAGGAATGAGGTGATTAGAGGGACAACACAGACAGGAAGGTTTGGAGAAAAAAGCTAGTGAAGCCAGATTGACATGTTCAGAGGAGGGACAGTGGAGACATTGGTAGAAGTATGATCCTAGAGATGGAGCTACCAGGTAGGAGACAAAGAGGAGGCTGATGGATGCAGTGAGGGAGGACATGGAGGTAGTTGGAGTTAGAGTAGAAGATGGAAAATGTTCCCTCACCGTGACGATCCCTGAAAAAGGGACAAGCCTAAAGGAGACGAAGAAGAAGACACAACGGTTTGTGTGAATGTCCTGTGGTTATCAATCCTACTATCACTGGAGGGTGAAGAATTTTGGACATTGGACTTTCTCCCCTCGAAAGGACATCAATTGTTCGTCATTGTTGTGTGAAGAAAAGAAGTTTCTAGTGGAATTGAGCAACTTTAAGTCCAATAGTCTACACACTCACACAAATATATACAGAACATGTATGTATATGTATATATAAATATAATTATATATATTGTAATCGGTTCTTTTCTTACTCTCGACTCCAATAAAACGTATCTATGATCAAACAAGAGGCCGTAAACACTTGTTGATTTATGAAGGAAATAAATGAAGAATCATCTGCTGATAGTGACATTAATTACCGTCATATATTTGCTAACGATGCTGACATTGACATATTTCAGCATGAACAACACTGATATTAACACCGCCATAAATAAAAACCTCCATTAGCTCCACAGAACGGACCGTCCCACCCACCCAGCCTCCGGGAGTCAGTGGACAGGGAAGTGGGGTCCTCTCCAGGTCATCGTTGGATTACCAGATTATAAAGCCATCTGGGTGGGTTAGGGTAGTGAGCGGCCCGTGTGCGGTGCGTTGTATCTCGTCTCGGTGAGAACGTGAGGCACGTGTCGCACACGTGAATCATCTACACAGAGTTGAACTCTGGCTTTAATGACGCGCTTTTATCAGATGTTGGTTCATTACCGATGTTTATCGTCTTCACCACTGGCTGGGTTCAAACACCTGACACTGCAGCCCAGATCAAAAGTCAACGGCTGCACCTGAGCCGATCACTGTGAGAGAAATGTCCATTTATCAGGGTTGACAATTAACTGTGTCTGTAAATGTATACATGTGCATATATATATAAATACATACATATATGTGTGTGTGTATATATATGTTTGTATGTTGTATATACATACACATATATGTCAATATATGCACATGCCTAAATATATATTTGTGTATATGTTAGTATGTAAATGTATATAAATATATATCATTAGCCTCATAGCATTATTGCCTAAGTCATTTTTTGGCAACTATTATCATTTCAATAAAAAATACCAATGTGTTTTTATGAAAAAAGTGTGTTTTTTCTTTACGTATGTTTTACAAAAACATTAAAATATGACTTAGGCAATTATGCTATGAGGCTAACGATATGCATATATATGCTTTTTCCTGTATGTATATGTCTAAATATCTTTGTGTAAGTATATATATTTGTGTGTATATGTGTATATAAATAGTTATATATATATATATACATGCAAACATACACACATATATAAAAATATAAATATGTTTATATATATATTTATCTGTATGCTGTGTTTTTCCTTTATGTACATAAATGTATGTATATTTATATTTAGTTATTTGGATACCATAAATCTGTTTGGAATTTTCACTTTCACCTACTTACAGCTCTACCAGTAAAATGTTTGCAAATTATTCTTCAAGTTATGTCACATCGCTACTTTGGCGAATTTTAGCGGTACAGAATTTTTGAGGTATTTTTATATCAACCGTATATATATATTGGGTATAGACAGATTACCAAAAGGAAGCAAAATTATATTTATAACCATTTTGAGAAATGTAGAAATTAACATCTTAACATTTTAATGTGAAAATATCATCGAATGGACAAAATTCTTAATTCAAAATTATTTAAAAATTAATTTAAAAAATTCCAACAATGCCTTGGAATGGACATTTACTTCCAAAAACTCGTTGCTAAGTAAAAGTTATTGCTTTCAAACTTAAAAAAAAACTCCAAAAGCTGTAAAAAAAAAAACCAGAAAAGACGCAAAATTATAGTTATTATTTCATACAAAAGAAAAAGATTGGCTAAAAACCAATCCCCAATAACAAGCGAAATGACACTGTTACTACGGTAGACAGACAGGTAGATAGTAGGTAAAGTTCTAGTCAGTTAGAACTTCATTTATCTCTCTATCAACATGTTCTCCTTTCCGTGGGGTGGAGCAGTGGAGTACAGGTGTGTGATACAAAAGTTTGGACGCTGGACTCATGCTACCGGTTCAGAATGAGGTAAAGAACTTAATTTATTGTGTGTCGAGATATTTACCGATCTCAAAACAGTCAAAACAACAAAAAGTTATTTCACAAACACAAAGAAAGTTAGAACTTCTTCCAAGATGCATTCAGAAAATCCAAGAAATTTAGAACACCCTTATTGAAGAAGACGTATACAAACCTATCTATAAAATGAACTAATTCGGCGGGACGGATTGCAAAGCGAAACGTGCCGTATCTGGCCCCCGGGCCTTAGTTTTGTCCGTGGCTCGTCTCCTACATGTCAACACGGATCAGAATTATAGTATCAGTTTTACCTTGACTGGGCTTGTCTGGGCGGGACAATTTGATCCTCCACTCAAACCTGTCCACACCCTTGACTCTGTTTGATTAGACTGAACTGAACCACGTCGTAAAACTGTAAAAACTTTACTTATTTGACGTGAAACCAGTTGGGAAAAACTGGATTTTTTGAGTTTGAATGGTTTATTCCTGTCAACACCTGGAGGGGTTTGTTTTACAATAAAAAATTTTATTGTTAGAACTTCTCACTCTTTGTTTTGTTAGTTTATGGAAATGTGTGTGGAATAGATATTCCGTATGTAGTTGAATCTGTAATTCCAAGATCTAACTTTGGAGCTGCCACGTGAGGAGGAGGAAATGATCAAAAGTCATAGTTTCCTTGACGATAGATACGAGTTGGTGTGAAACCATGGTTTTATTATCACCACTTGATGCCAGCTGGGTTTGTTCTCTGCTAATCTCTGTGTAAACAGGACCATAAACCAGCTGCACTGAAGTTTTGGGAAGAACATGTTTCTTCTTCAGATAAACACAAAACTATAGATGAATGAACGTCTTCTCCAACCTGGGCCTGATTCCAAAGAAGGAGGAGTAAACTGTACCTTCACAGACTGATGATCAGGAGACACATACAGTAAAAAGTTGAAGTTCCCTGGGCTCTCATTGGCCTGGGGTTTGGACCCTTCCTGTATGGATTTAAATGAAGAGAGGTCCAAAGGTGTGTCCAGAGTTTGGGTCAGTCTCTGTATTCACTGGTGCCAAGAAAATTTATGAGAAAAACAGATTTTTTTTTTGTACAGAAGTGGGATGTTCCCACCCCCAACAAACCCCAAAAAAATCAACACATCTGAACAAAACAAATGTCAAAATATCATCAAAAAAGCAAAATTATACTTTTATTTTTGTTGAAATTGCCTAAAAGTCCTTGAAATGGAAGTTAATGTCCAAAAGCATAGTGCTCAGTCATAAATGTGTGTTAAATATGCAAAAATCTACAAAAAAGCTAAATGTAATTTAAATTACAAAAGTCCCAACATATCTTAAGTTTTAGAATAATACACTTTTTATTGTGAGAGAACTTGCTGCTAAGTGAAAAATTTTAACAAAAATGAACACATGTGACCGCAGAAAACAATTCCACTTTTGCCACGGTGAAAAAGATAGCAAAAAAGTCTTCATTCTTCATTCTTCAAAATACAAACATAATGAATAAAACATTACGCTCTATTTATCATGAGATTTGCAAAAATAATTCCCAAAGTATTGAACATGTCTGACCGTGAAAATTTGATCAAAAAGAAAAGATATTCTACTTTTGGTATGGTAAAAAAGCTAGAAAAAAGTGTTCATTTTTAGAATATCACCACAAAACAAAGTGAAATAATATTCTTTTGTTTAAAAGATTTGCAAAATAATGCCCAAAAAATTGTCCGAACTTCCTTGAAATGGATGTTTATGTTGAAAAAAATGTGCTGCTAAATTAATATTTTTTGCAAAAATCAACACATATCACCATGAAAAGCGGACCAAAAAGATAAGAAATTCTGCTTTTACCATGGTGAAAAAAGGTAAAAAAATGTTGAAAACCGCTTTATTTTGAAAATATCATAAAAAAAGCAAATTGATACATTTTTAATCATGTAAAATTGCAAAATAATTCCCAAAAATTTGCAAGAAATACCTTTAAAAAAATGCTTTCCCTAAAAATATTTGTGTTCAAAAACTTGCCTTTAAATGAAAAATTCTAGTAAAAAATAACACATCTGGCCACAAAAAATTGACAAAAAATAAGACAAATTCTACCTTTTACAATTGTGAAAAAAGATACAAAGGAATTCAATAAAACTCTTTATTTTGAAAATATAAACAAAATGAAGAAAAAATTATGCACTATTTATCATACGATTTGCAAAATAATTCCCAAAGAATTGCCAGAAATGCCTTAAAATGAAAGTTTATGTTCCAAAACGTGCTGCCATATGAATAATTTTGGCAAAAATGAACAAATCTGACCATAAAAAGTTGACGTAAAAGAAAAGAAATTCTACTTTCAGCATGGTCAAAAGATATAGAAAAAAGTCCAAAAATGTCTTCATTTTTAGCATATCACCACAAAGCATAAAATTAATAGACTTCTTGTGAGAAATTGCAAAATAATTCCACATGCCAAAAAATGCCAAAAAATTGCCAGAAATGCCTTTAAATTAATGTTCATGTTCAAAAATATACTGCTTAGTGAATAGATTTTGCAAAAATAAATACATCTCACCATGAAAAATGTAGCAAAATTAAGATAAATTCTGCTTTTAACATGGTAAAATAAGGGAAAGAGAAGTTGAAAAACCCTTTATTTTGAAAATATCATCAAAAAGAAGCAAATGGATAGATTTTTAATCATGTAAAATTGCAAAATAATTCCCAAAAAATTTGTAAGAAATACCTTTAAAAAAGAGGCTTTCCCTAAAAATATTTGTGTTCAAAAACTTGTTAAGTGAAAAATTCTAGTAAAAATCAACACATCTGACCACAAAAAATTTACAAAAAATAAGACAAATTTTACTTTTACAATTCTGAAAAAAATAGAAATAAATGAAAATACAAACAAAATGAAGAAAAAGGTATGCTCTATCTGTCATAAGATTTGCAAAATAATTCCCAAAGAATTGACAGAATTTTCTTAAATTGGATGTTCATGTTAAAAAACATAATTTTTGCAAAAATCAACAAATCTGACCATGAAAAATTGACCAAAAAGAAGGGAAATACTCGTACCATGGTGAAGAAAATAGAAAAAAAGTTGTAAAAAGCATATATTTTGAAAATATCATCAGAAGCAAATAAATTGCAAAATAATAAAAAAAATGCCAGATGATGTTTATTTTCAAAAACATACTGCTAAGTGAATAATTTTTGCAAAAAATTCAATACATCTGACAATAAAGAAAATAGACCAAAAATTCAAAAATAACACCAAAAACAAGCAAATAATACACTTTTTATTCCATATTATCAAAAATATTTTTAAAAATTAAAATAATAAAAATATAGATTTTTTTTTCCCCAGAAACTTCAATTTAATGAAAAAAAAAAGAACTCCAGAAAAAAAATGAAAAATCCAGAATTTTTCATTTTCCAGAAACACCTTTAAATGGAAATTCATGTTTGATGTGGTGGTAAGTGAATATATATTTAGAAAGATTGAAACAATAATCATATCTGATTGTGTAAAAATGTCATTAAAATTAAACAAAATTATACTTTTTGAGGTCTATGTTTGAAACCCTACTTCAGAGTGAATAATTTGTGATGAAACAACCTATCTGTCAAAATATTTGTACAAAACGTCGTAAGATTGTTGCTGTTACTTTTAATATATCCTTACCACTGTGAAAAACTGAAAAAAGTTTCAGAAAAAAAAACAACAACCTTAAAATGGAAGTCTCTGTCTGCCAAAACTAAAACGACTAATCTAAAAAAATGTATTTAACAAGTTAACAAGTTCAATTCAGTTTATGTTCTTTATGTACAGGAAGATCGTCAGAACATTTAGGATAAAAAGAAGAAAATCAACATGACAATCAAAAATTTTTTGCCGAAGAAAATGTGTAAAAATCACATTATGTCTAATGCAACCATCCAGAAATTTACGACATCTTACAGACGATCTTACAGAAACATTAAAAAATAAAAATCAATGTCCAAAAAGTACTGCCAATAGAATAATTCTGTGCTGAAAGTCAAAAAATCAACATTTTTGAACATGTCAATATATCATAAAAAAGAAGCAAAAATATACTTTTTTTATTGTGATAAACTACAAAAAAATCATCACAGAAATCCCTTAAAATGGAAGTTAATGTCTAAAAACCTGGTGCTCAGTGAACAATTTGTGCTTGACTCTAAAAAAGACAATAAATCTTAACATGTCAAAAATTGCCAAAAGCAAATATATTGTTACTATTGTGAAAAAAACTGCAAAAAGAATTCAGATAAATGTCTGAAAATGGAAGTCTATGTTTGGTATATTTGTTCTTAAAACTCAAAAAAATCTGAATGTGTCAAACATCACCAAAACACAGTAAGATTTATACTTTCAATATAGCGTTATTAATGTGAAAACCTAAAAAGAGTTTCCAAAACACCTTATAATGGTAGTTAATATCCCAAAACTACAGCTACTGAGTGAATAAAATTCCCTTAAAACTTCTGTCAAAATGTCAAAATACAGCACCATCCAACAAGTGTCCTCTGAGGGACACAGAGTTGTGAAGTTGTAGAAAGGAATCTGGGAATGCTCCATTTGTAAAAATGTCCAAAAATGGAGGAGATGGTCCTGTCAGTAATACTCCACCCAACCGTTCTCCTGGATGGAGGCATTGATGACCTTCTCCATGTCCAGATTTGGGACCAGCTGGTTGTGGATCAGTGGATTCCTGGGAACTGGATCAACAGTGGTCCAGAACAGAGTTTTCAGTATTAAGACTTTACTGGTTGAAGTCAATATGCATTTAACATTAAAATGTTGTCGTTTGACCTGTAGGTTCTTTCCAATGTCCATCCAGTCGTAGGTGATCCCACAGGGGGAGATGTAGTTCTCTTTCAGCGGCTCGAGGCTGATCTTTCCACACAGGTAATCAGGGATTGTCTTCTTCTGTAGGAACAAAAACAAACACAACAAAGTTGACAAAATATTGAAATAGAACTACTGGTCATAGATAGGTAGCTAAATAGGTAGGAACGTTGCTAGGTAGGTGGGTAGGTAGTCAGATAGGTGGGTAGGTAGGTAGGCGAAAAGGTATGTAGGTAGGCGGATAGGTAGGTAGGTAGACACAGAGGTAGGAAGACTAGATAGATAGATAGATAGATAGATAGATAGATAGATAGATAGATAGATAGATAGATAGATAGATAGATAGATAGATAGATA
>JAFBJS010004154.1:148365-175573 GCA_016785265.1 Paraplagusia blochii | reverse complement strand
ATAGATAGATAGATAGATAGATAGATAGATAGATAGATAGATAGATAGATAGATAGATAGATAGATAGATAGATAGATAGATAGATAGATAGATAGATAGATAGACGGAAAGGTAGGTTGGTAGATGGGTAGGTAGGTAGTGTGTTGAACAGTAGATATTTGGCCTCTGTTTTGTCCGTCCTCCACCTGTGCTCGAGAGCTTTTGTCCATACCAAATAATATTTAACGGCAGTGACCGTTCTTGATGGAAGGATTTGTTTTCAGTAAAAATAATAAAACGTATGATTTGTATTTTTAACAACACAACAACACTCCAGTAGATCCACCTCTCATCCATGAGGACAAACTACCTGAGGTCTCAGAGGACCCTGACCTGAGACGGGCGTCCAAGCTCATAGATCCTCCAACGTCAAGAACTCTGGTGCGATCACGGCTGTACTGCAGTCCAAGACAGTGGACAGTCAAAGTCCTCATTACAGTACGCACAAGGTCTGTCAAACATTTCAGTGACACGCGTCCAGGACCATAACAAATCATAGGACAAACACAACAATCCATGTAAGTCATCAGATAAGAAGACGAAAACAAGGAAGGAAGAGATAAGATATAAGATAAGATAAGATAAGATACCAGTGAGTTGTTAAGAGTGAAGGAGTTCTTTGGAAAGACGGGTTCTCAACATACATTTACACATAAATACTTCACAATATCAATAGTATCTATAATAGTATCTCCAGAAACGACATCATATAAATGGACATCATCACAGCAGCAGAGTGAAGACCAGGACAGACAACCACTTGGTCATAGAGTCACATCTCTGCTTAGACAAACATAATATACGCTCTTTGTCGCCCTCTGCTGTCTTACAGTAGTCATAATCTTTACACACAGCCATTGTACTTGCAGTGCTTCAACACAGGGGGGCAGCACTCAATCAAATCACAGCTGAATCTATGTCTTATTCGAGACTTTGTACAATTTTCACTCACTGGTGACTCTTTGGTCCAAGGTCTGGTCTCTGTCATTGGTGTGGAACTTCATGCTTCACCTCCAGGACAAGATCAAATCCGAGGCGGGTGGAGTGTGATTTGAGTTGAAGTGGTGGAGACTGCCGGCCCACTGATCTGGTGACAAATAAGAGGACAAAAATGAAAATGAAAATTTGGTTTTAAATCCAGATGTCAATCAGATTTGACGGACACTTTAAACCACTGATCTAGAGTCTGTTTGGACATTAAGGTTCCTAAGACGAACCTGTCTAACGTCCTGGACACTTCCTGTCACCACTGAATCCCTCTGCTGAGATGATCAGGTAACTGAAAGACAGAGACATCGGTTAGTGTTCCCTTAAAGGGCCAGTAGAGCTGTTACCACTGCATAACTTATTAATACATAGTTACTGGAGTTAAGTATTAGTTATTTACTAAAAAATAACTAAAAAATATTTTACATGTAATAAAAAAATATTTACCAGGTTAAGAAACTTTGCTGCATAGACTTCATAAAATTCTTTGTAGGCCAGTGTGGGCCATACACAATAACTAGGCGGGCCACATTTGGCCCCCAGGCCTTGAGTTTGACACCTATGGGCCAGGGACACATTTCAGTCATGGTCTTTACAGACATTTTCCCCACAAACAGAACTAAAGAAGCCTCTTGAACAGGCCTGGGCAATTATTTTGATTTGCTGGGCCAGGTTCAGAAAGATTGAGTATTTCCTTGAACTAAGATAAATAACGAGTAAAATATTGAATAAAGGCTAAATGCTAAAAGACTCATTAGACTATCTACTGGGGGAAATGGTGATTTTGCAGGGAGGAAGCAGAAGGATAACGATAATATCGATCAAAAGTAATATTTGGACAAGTTTGGGCGGGCCGGATTAAAACGCCAAACGGGCCGCATCTGGTCCCCGGGCCTTAGTTTGCCCAGGTCTGTTCTTGGACGAAAAAAAAATAGTCCAGAAAGCTAAAGGTGCAATGACTTCAATTGTCCACCAGATGTCACCATCACCAAAGCCTTGATCTTGAGCGTCTGGTTGTTCAGAAAATCTTTATTTTTTTTTTTGCTTTTGATGGCGCTTCTTCACAAAAAATAAAAAATATTTTAGCTAAGCTATATTTTATTGAATAATTGAATAGTTCGGCAGACACTATATACTGTGACTTCCTATCAGAACTGATACTTTGTTCCAGGTTTGTCACCTGACTGTATTTGTATTTAGGGACCGTCAATAAGTTTGGTTACAACGATGTGAGTATCACGAATGGTCCCGTAAATTTCATGTTATCTGAAACATTTATTATATTTATATTGAACACCGATGTTTTTCTCGTCACGTCACGGTCTCAAGGCTCACGCGTGGTGCTGAGTTAGTAACTTATTGATGGTCCCTAACTGAAGTGCCTTCCAGCGATTTCCCTCTGAAACAAATCTCACCGCAGTCACAACTCAACCAACTTTGCAGAACGGGAGGTTTGTCCACTTTTACAATACTTTACAATACTTTACAATACCACCGTTCCGTCAGATCGGTCAGCCATGGGAGAGATGCCGGAACAAGAGGACGTCTCTCAGGTTATTCGTCACATTTTCGAAACGGCTCCCGATGCCAGAAAAAAACTCCTGGACAATCACAGCAACCTCCTGCAGGTAGCAGATTACTGCGAGAACAACTACTTTAAGGTCAGTAAATCAGTCGGGAAATGTTCTTCAACCTTCAACGACCTGTTCCTTCTGCACGTGAAAACTCCCTAATGTTCACCTATGGATGTCCGATAACTTTTGCCGATATTTGACCTAGCCATTTTTGTCTAAAACATATTTTTTCGACCAATATCGATACGTATCGATACGTCCTATGTATGATACCATGTTAATTTGGCAAAATCCAGAAAAAACTACCTCAATCTTTCCAATATATTGTAATATGCTAATATCGGCCAACCCGATATTATCGGACATCTCTTTGTTTACCTCGTCCTGTAGGTGGACGATCAGTCCAAAGCAGTTGAAGAAGCCAAAGCTCTGGCCATCCAGGCTCTGGCCAGTGTGACGTATCAGATCAACAGCCTGGCCAGCACAGTGGTCAGACTACTGGACTCCCAGGCCACGAAGGTTAAGGCCATGGAGTCCTCAGTCAACCTGCTGTCACTGGTGAGATCATCATCTGTCACTTCACTACTGTCCCTCCTCTGAACATGTCCAAACCATCTCAATCTGGCTTCTCTAGCTTTTTTTCCAAAACTTCCTGTCTCAGACATGGACTCTGTCTTGCTAGGACTGACCTTCATTCCTCTTCTCTGTAGTCCAAACCTCCACCTCTCTAGGTTCTCTCCAAGCTGACTACTTTCACTACAGATCAAAGTGTCCTCTTCAAACATCAGGGAGACTCCTGTCTGACCTCATCTGTCAATCTGTCCATAACTGAAGCAAACCAGTAGGGGCTCTGGTTCGATCCTTGATGCAGTTCCGCCTCCACCTTAAAGTCTTCTGTCCATCTAACAGCAAAACTCACTACTGTTGTACTGTCATCCATGTCCTGCACCAATCTAACATACTTCTCTGCCACTCCTTTTACAAAAGCTAAATTTCCCGCCTTAACACCCTGTCCTAGGCTTTTTCTTAATGTACAATGCAGCTCCATCTGAACTTCTCTGTACTTACAAGTCCATCAACATCGTCTGATGGACGTCCTCTCTGTCCCAGGGTGCTGAGATCCACTTTGAGAAGGTCTCCAGGAGAGAGATTGGAGTTTTTACTACTCCCAAAGAGAAGATCCGTAGCAGACGCATGGCTCCGCCGCCTTCAGGCCTGGAGCCAGAGAAGCGCTGGACCAGGATTCCAATATCCTACTCCGTCCTGGACTCTGTGGGACACTGCTTTCAGGTAGAGGGACATTAGGACCAGCAGGACGACTGCCCGTACGAGCACTGATTGTTACTCATCCTTGTTGATTTCACTCGTCTGTGCAGGTGAATCAGGAACCTGTGAAGACAGAAGACAACACACAGACCTGGACAGACACTTCCACGTGAGTTCAGTCACCATTTCCTCTGTCTCCACAATGAGGACAAAATAAAAAACTTCTCCTCCTGCAGGTTTAGTTTTGGCATCGCTGTTCCTCCACCCGCGATACCCACTGTACCGACTGGCTCCAACCCCAGTGATAGCAGTCTGCCACCTCCACCTCCTGTAGACCCCGGTATACCTACTCCTCCAACTGCACCATCCTCAGATATCCCACCCCCACCTGCTCCATCAACCAACAGTTTGTCAAACGGTACCTACGCTCCTCCTCCACCGCCTCCTGTGGCAGGAGCAGGTTGTTTCTCTCCTCCACCTCCTCCACCACCGCCGTCATTAGGAGGGGGTGCTTTACCACCTCCCCCACCGTCATTAGGAGCTGGTTCTCTACCTCCTGCACCTCCTCTTGGGTCTGGCCCTCTGCCTCCTCCTCCACCACCCCCTACAGGATCTGGCCCTCTACCTCCTCCTCCTCCACCAGGTTCTGGTCCTCTTCCTCCTCCTCCTCCACCAGGTTCTGGTCCTCTTCCTCCTCCACCACCACCACCTCCAGGATCTGGTCCTCTTCCTCCTCCTCCTCCCCCTCCACCAGGTTCTGGTCCTCTTCCTCCTCCACCACCACCTCCAGGATCTGGTTCTCTTCCTCCTCCTCCACCACCCCCTCCAGGTTCTGGTCCTCTTCCTCCACCCCCTCCTCCTCCTCCTCCATTTTAAGAAGCTGGTCCATGTCTTCCTCCTCATGTTTTGGTTGTGAGACAAAGAAGGTGGAGGCAAAGAACATTCTGTTGGTTTTGTACAGAATGCTGGTGTAGATGTTCTCCATCCTCAGATATCCTCCCCCCACCTGCTCCATCAACCAACAGTTTGTCAAACGGTACCTACGCTCCTCCTCCTCCTCCTCCTGTGGCAGGAGCGGGTTGTTCCTCTCCTCCACCTCCTCCACCACCGCCGTCATTAGGAGGGGGTGCTTTACCACCTCCTCCACCTTCATTAGGAGCTGGTTCTCTGCCTCCTGCACCTCCTCTTGGGTCTGGCCTTCTGCCTCCTTCTCCACCACCCCCTCCAGGATCCGGTCCACTTCCTCCTCCTCCACCACCACCTCCAAGATCTGGTCCTCTTCCTCCTCCTCCACCACCACCTCCAGGTTCTGGTCCTCTTCCTCCTCCTCCACCACCACCTCCAGGATCCGGTCCTCTTCCTCCTCCACCACCACCACCTCCAGGATCCGGTCCTCTTCCTCCTCCTCCACCACCACCTCCAGGTTTGGGTCCTCTTCCTCCTCCACCACCACCACCTCCAGGTTTGGGTCCTCTTCCTCCTCCTCCACCACCCCCTCCAGGATCTGGTCCTCCTCCTCCACCACCACCTCCAAGATCTGGTCCTCCTCCTCCACCACCACCTTCAGGATCTGGTCCTCTTCCTCCTCCTCCCCCTCCACCAGGTTCTGGTCCTCTTCCTCCTCCTCCACCACCACATCCAAGATCTGGTCCTCTTCCTCCTCCTCCACCACCACCTTCAGGATCCGGTCCACTTCCTCCTCCTCCACCACCACCTCCAAGATCTGGTCCTCTTCCTCTTCCTCCACCACCACCTCCAGGATCCGGTCCTCTTCCTCCTCCACCACCACCACCTCCAGGATCCGGTCCTCTTCCTCCTCCTCCACCACCACCTCCAGGTTCCGGTCCTCTTCCTCCTCCTCCACCACCCCCTCCAGGATCTGGTCCTCTTCCTCCACCACCACCTCCAAGATCTGGTCCTCCTCCTCCACCACCACCTTCAGGATCTGGTCCTCTTCCTCCTCCTCCCCCTCCACCAGGTTCTGGTCCTCTTCCTCCTCCTCCACCACCACATCCAAGATCTGGTCCTCTTCCTCCTCCTCCACCACCACCTTCAGGATCTGGTCCTCTTCCTCCTCCTCCACCACCACCTCCAGGTTCTGGTCCTCTTCCTCCTCCTCCACCACCACCTCCAGGATCCGGTCCTCTACCTCCTCCTCCACCACCACCTCCAGGTTTGGGTCCTCTTCCTCCTCCTCCACCACCCCCTCCAGGATCTGGTCCTCTTCCTCCACCACCACCTCCAAGATCTGGTCCTCCTCCTCCACCACCACCTCCAGGATCTGGTCCTCTTCCTCCTCCACCACCACCTCCAGGTTTGGGTCCTCTTCCTCCTCCTCCACCACCACCTTCAGGATCTGGTCCTCTTCCTCCACCTCCTCCTCTGCCATTTTAAGAAGCTGGTCCCTGTCTTCCTCCTGATGTTTTGGTTTTGAGACAGAGAAGGTGGAGACAAAGGACATTCTGTTGGTTTCATACAGATGCAGCTGTAGATGTTCTCCATCCTCAACCTGCTGTTGAGACGTGAAAAACTCATTCCTGACACTTTTGCGCCTCTTCGTTCTCAACCCACCTCACGATTATCCGCTGGACGACCTCCTCCTCTTCCTCCTCCTCCTGCTCCTCCTCCTCCTCCTCCTTCTCCCGTGTCACAATCAAACATCTCACACTTTACTCCACGACCTTCACCTCCCTCTGCACGCCGCAGGAGTGAACCCAGGTACATGGAGCAAACCTTATCACCGAACATGTGCGTTGCACAAAGGGCTGTGTGGTTTCTAGGGGTCGTGACGGGGTTTTCACTCTTCAGGGTTTCAGACCAACAGAAATAAAAATGTCTTCTCAAATCTGAACACAGTCTCTGCTCTCTGCTCTTTGACTCTGACTTCCTCCGAAACAAATGAATTTCTCCGAAATGCAACTGACGCAACAACTGACCTACAGTAGACACGGCAGCAGCAGCAGCAGCAGCTCTGGTCTAGACTGGAGTGAACTACACCTTTACGTCAGAGTTTATACAGTTGCAGGAGTAGATTTCATTATCCAGACAGACAGACAGACAGACAGACAATAGATACAATCAGTAGGTTAGTAGTAGATAGACAGGTTAATGTTTAGTACTATTAATAGATCAGTAGGTAATCATTTTTGCTGTGTGCGGTGTTGTTGAGTAACGGCATTCTCAATTACTATTGATATTATATTTCACAATAAAGTTCATATTGCATTATATTATTAAATATCTAAGTATATATATATACATATATATAAATATTTATATAGATATAGATATATGTACTGTATATGAGCATACCCGTCTACACTTGTACATATATGCATATACACCCAGATATACATATGTGCACATATAAAAATATATGCATATATCATATCATATATCATACAGTATTGAGGCTATCCATATACAGTATATATATACATGCAATCGCACACATGAGTCATTAGACAGACAGACAGATTGAGATTGAAGAAGTATGTCAGACCTGAACAGTGGATGTAAGTAGATCAGTAGGTTAGTAGTATTAATAGATTAGTAGGTAATCATTTTTGCTGTGTACGGTGAGGTTGAGTAATGGCAATCTCAATTATTATTGATATTATATTTAACTATTAAGTTTATATTGCAATATATTATCATCTATCTTAGTGTACATATATACATATATTTATATGTATATTTATACTATTTACTATTTTATACTATTTTATTCTGCCGCATTTTATACATATAAAATATGTATATTTATACTTAGATATAATACAAATATCTAAGTATATATATACTTAGATATTTAATAATATAATGCAACATATATACATATATTTATATGTATATATGTACACTAAGATAGATTAAGTTTAAACAATTAAGTTTATATTGCATTATATTATCATCTATCTTAGTGTACATATATACATACATTTATATGCATATATGTAGACTAAGATAGATTAAGTTTAAACAATTAAGTTTATGCATTATATTATTATCTATTTTAGTGTTTATATATTGATATATGTATATATGTTTATATATGTGATATATATAATATATTTATAAATGATATATATATTTATATGTAATATAAATATATATATAAATATATATGGCCCTACCGCCTACACTTGCACATATATATGTACATGCATAGATACATACACACCCAGATATTCATATGTACACACATATACATATACTCATATATCCTTTGCCCATACTGTACAGTATATTGGTTATCCATATATCCATATACATATAAAATGCACACACATGCATGCGTGAGCCCACATATATCCATTACATTCATTTGTACACACATATATATAAATATATATAGTACATACATGCATATCTACATTCATACGTGTATGTAAAGCCAATGGACACATGCATATACTGTACATACATCAGTGACATATACTCATATAGATCTGAATAATCACTTTCTAACCTGCCACTAAAACATCACTACTACACCTGGTCCACTACACCTGGTCATACCAGCGCTGATACCAATGCTCTCCCTCAGCTCCATAATAATCAAGTCTACAAGCTGTTTAAACTGACCTTTGTATTTAAGACAAAGCAGACAGTAGAGGACAGTATCTGTACTGATCCAGGTCCCAGGTGGTGGACACACCAAGGACCACGGTTTAAGGTTTGAGCTGTTGGTTATTGGGTCAATTTTCATTGTGTCGGCAGTGGTGGCCTAGTGGTTAAGGAGCAACGTCTCGACCCAGATAACCTCATGTGGGCTCACCACCCACAGGAAGACTCACTTTATGGAGCAGTGTGATTAGGGTGGTGCCAGCTGCTCGTGTGACCAGGCAACGGACAAGTAGAAGAAGATGAATGAATGATTTCAATTAAACAGACAGTCCAGAACAGAACTGCACGCAACACCAGTGCTACACCCAGTATATATTTTACATATTTCTGGAATAAACCCCGATCGTTTCCTGCTGCGTCTCATCTCCGTTGCCTCAGCTCACACTTTTCTGACCTGCAGAAAAAAAAAAAAAAAGTTAAAAAATCCCTCCCTCCCGGTGTAACATTCTGCAGCGTAACAACCGTCTGCTCCACAGCGTGTTCCAACAGACCCTGGACCTACATTCCACAGACACAAGCTCAGACACAGTCTCCTGTATGTGGGACTCTCCTGACTTCATATCCTGTTCTCTTCATCTTCACCTCAATAGTCCAGTGGCCTTTAGCCTCACACGTCAGTTGCACCAGACCAAGAATTGTGTCAATAGTGATAAGTTGGTCACGTCACTACAGCTAATCTCACTTATTAACCGCCTTAAACAGGTCACCCTGGCTATAAAATGTATGGGAACAGTGAGCAGTCTCCATAGGCTGAAGTGTCTGGACCAAACTCAGGTGAGCTCCACTCTCCATGATATTGATAGAACATTAAAAAGTCATTGTTTTGATTTTTCTACGTGGAAATTTGATCAGAAATTTACTAAAAATCACAGCCTTCTGAAATACTCTATACTGCTAGGATTTTACACTTTAAACATCTGACTAGACACGTGTCCCCAGATACTACAGAGTTTATGACAGTCCAGCATGATGTATAGTATTCGCATTAGAGCATTATCACTGCGTGAGAAATAATATATAATAATAAAGTAGCCACACAATAAATAGAAAAAAAATGCACAAATTCTACAATATATGTTTTGTTTCATAAAATTCTCAGCACAATTTTCATTTCATGCATTTGATTCAGGTTCAATATTGAAATTGGTAACTGGATACTTTCACGGCGGGAGAAATGGTTAAAATATAATTAATTAATTAAAATATAATTAAAATATGTTACCTAGAATACTGTAACATGATTTTCATTTTTTTCTTCCATGTGTTTTCAGGTTCTCCATCTACTGTTCCTACTTTCTAAGAAGAGACAGTCTTCACTTTCAGTTTACTGCCATGGTCGTCTACTATCCTACTGTTACGTGAGTACAATATATATATAAACATATAAAAGTACCTACTATACACACACACAGAGACACACACACAAATATATAATATACATATATTACATATATATAGATACAGATGAATATGTTTGCACAGATATTTATGTACATATGCATGTATGATTATATATATATTCATAAACATACATATATGCATGTACATCCTGTTTATACATATATACGTGTGTATATATATAAAATTAGACATGCATATATTTATGTATATATGCATCATATATGTATATATATATTGCCATTAATACATACAATACAAAATTAATACATACATACAAAAGACATACACATACATATGCATATACAAAATACATGTATGTACATATATTTATGTTTATGTGCATGTATACATATATACATATACAATATATATATTTAAACACATATACATAAACATATATGATGTATATAGATATCTGTATGAACATATTGTTTATACATAAATATGTATATACAAGCACATTTATATGAATATATATATACATATATAGATATATATATAATCATCCATACATACATAAATATACATGTTGAACATATATGTGTATGTGCATGTACTGTATGTAAATGTACACACACGCACACACACACGCACGCACACACACACACACATATATATATATATTTCTATATTATTTCCCACTGTGCACAGGTTTCCCTTAACTTCCCTCTTGTTTCTCCCTCTGTGCAGAATCCCCTTGTTGGGACTTGTTATTGCACTCTGGTTCATCTTGTGTCATTACACGAGGAAACGAGGAGGAGAAGAAGAAGAAGAATCCTGGCCTCCCAGGTCCAACAACTCGGCCTCCGTTTACATCATCCCTATGCATGACGAGGAAGATGCAGACACGGACTCCTGTGACCCGACCTCTTGCACCTCCGTCAGCGTTCCTCCAGGCTACGGTTCTGGACCCATCAGTCCTCCTCCATACAGGGTAAACCCACCCTCAAAGTATCTTGTATTATTTGTATCATTAATATCCTTGCAGTGTCGTGTTTTACTGCAGTTTTGCTGCTGCAATACCAGAAAGTCACCAGTATGGGGTCAGTAAAGTCCAGTCCAGTCCAGTCTAATCAACCATCTCCTGTCTTGTCTTCACAGTGTGACCCACCGTCCTACTCTGAGTCTCCTCCACCATACACCGGCCCTCAGCTTCCTCCACAGCAGCCCTGTGTCTCCTCCTCCTCCTCCTCCTTCTGCACTCTAAACCCATCATAGACTCCGCTCATCTGTCTTGATTGTCAGAGGAACCTAGAAGCAGAGATACCGCACGTCTCTATCTGTGAACCGGAGGCTTTAGAGACATCTTGTGGTGAAACTTCAGACTGCAACGATCCAATAGTTCTCTGCTGCCGCTCCAGTGTGGTGTATATACGAAGACACAAGACACAGCACTTGCAGTGGAAGGACTGATGGAGTTTGTCCTCTCTGGGCTGCAGTAGAAAGTCACCTGTCTTTTATGTCTTCTGTCTTCAATCTGTAACCTGTGGTTCTTGGTGTTTTTGGTGCAGAGTTGCAGAAAATTCTATTTATTTTCTATTTTTTAGTGTTTTTTGGGACACATCATGTTTTGTTGTCCTTCTAAAGTTATGTAGAGATAAGTTTTGTCCACAGATATCTGATAATATTGATCGCTGTAACATAATTACGTGGTATCATGTAAAGCGGGTATGGGCAAACTGAGGACTTGAGCTTTTTTATGTGGCCTGCCAACCTTGTTTATATTAAATAATTTATTTATGCTACAATTATACTCTGGTCATTTTTCTGCAATGCTTATATTTCCCCGCTAGATGGCGTCATTGAGCGTTAGATAAATGCATTATATAGCATGGTATCAGTATGATTGATATTGATTTTTTTCCATTTTTAAAGTAAAGTAACTAGTTTTTAGCAGTGGTAAAAGTAAAAAAATATTATTGTTTATATTTTATTAATTATATTTCAGCTAGCTGGTGTTTCATGAAATCTGCCTAAGCCTTCAAAATCGAAAGTGAGGGCTCTCATCGCTGTAAGTGAATGGACACAGATTGTCAGTTTGCAGTGCACGCGACCAATCATCTCAAGCGGTTGCAACCTCAGGGCCTTCTAGCTGGCCCTTTTTTCTGACTGTAATGTATGGTATGGCTGATTTTGATGGGGAAAGTCTCGCTGATCTTGATTTTCTCCAGATCAAAAATCTGAATGAGCTTATGGAGCAACTTTACGCTTTGCTAACAATGTCAATGACGTCACTGAAGGCCTACGGTTGAAAGGCACGGCCCGCCACTGGTTTTTAGTTACTTTTAAAATTTAGCAACTAGTAACGTAACTAGTTACTTTTTCAGAGCAGTAACTAGAAAAGTAATGAGTAACTTTTTTAAAAGTAACTTGCCCAACACTGTTACCAATATTGGCAGGAGTTAATAAGGCACATCCCTAAGGTGCATATATTTGAAATTATATATTTTCATATATAATACCATTCAACATTACTTTATCCCAGTGCTTCTCAATCGTTTTCTGTTAAACCTCCCCAGCTAGAAGAAGACAATTCACGCCCCCCTCCTCCCCCACCGCCCACTCTACGCCACAACTATAAATAATAGCATTTGTCTATAAAATAGTTCTAGCTACACCTCCGCATATAATCGTATCCTTGTTAACGTGAAGAAGACAATAAGAAAGAGATATAGTTCAACTTACAAGGATGTGCAATTACACTTTGGCGGAAAAAAAGCATGTTACCCAGGGTCACACGCGCCCCCCTCAGCATCGCACCGCGACCCCCCATGGGGACCCGCCCCACACTTTGAGAAACACTGCTTTATCCCCTGTTTCTCCAGAGTTGCCTGAAGAAACTTTATCTCTGTCCTGTATCTTTAAACATGACAATAATGTTGTAAAAGTACTTTATGTCAGGCACTTCCCTAAACTCCCACTGGACTCTCCCGGAGACGACCCACGGGTCCACACTGCTTTACTCCGGTAAGGACCACCTTCAGATGACAAACATCTAGTTCCAGACCCAGGGTTGATCTGCAGCGTCTGTTCCTAAGGTTCTAACCCACCATAAGTCTCTCTGTTTCCTACCCAGCAGCCATGACTAACAGATTTATAGGATGAAGGTCCAAAGACGGTTGACTACACTGCACACACTCCTATTGTAATGCCTTACATGTGACAAACACACTTCACCACTACGTCGGTTACTGCAGGACAGACTTTGTCCCTATGGAAAAACATAATTTCCCCAAACATTTTGATTTTTTTCTCGTTATTTTCTTTGTTTTATGTCAGAACCAACACGGTCCCAGTCATGACTGCAGCGCTCAGTATTTTTGGATATTTGTAAGTAAAGCAGGAAAAATACATAGTACATGGAAGTATCTGACCAGGAGAGATGAACTCACTTCCTGTGAATGAACCCGGTCCCCAGGTTCCCGGCCTCGGTGGTCTCCATCGTGGTGGTCCTCCTCTGCTTCTACGTCCACGCAAAAAAGAAAAGAGCAACATACGACGTGACCGCGTCCACGGCAGAGGGAGACAACGCTTCTCCACGACAACTCAGCGTCTCTGTGGATATAGATGAGGAAGACAGATGTTACGACACAAGGCCTCCACCCTACAGCTCTGTGGATCCTCCACCTCCGTATGCACTGGTGAGTGAGTTAGTCGCCCCCACAACTGTGCAGCTACAGGAAAGGAAACTCCTGGTACATTTATTGGTACACCTGGTACACCTGGTCATTGTGACATCGTGATTCACAGCTGTGTATTTAACCCATCAACAACAGTCAACAGGGGGCAGCATTGAGCACCTGTTGGAGGTGTGGGTGGGAACGGTGCTCAGTGGACCAGTGAAGAGTCACCTGGTCAGTGACGAAGGTCTAGTTATCATTAGTGAACGTCACCTGGGCACTGGCAAAGATCCACTGGTCACTGGTGAAGAGTCACCTGGTCACAGGTGAAAATTCACTCGTCACTGGTGAAGGCCCACTGGCCAATAGTTGTCTATTAGTAGGTGGTACTGATTCACTGGTCAACATTGAAGTTCTACTGGTTACTGGTGAAAAGTCACTAGTTACCGGTCAAGAGTCACCTGGTCAGTGGTAAAGGTCCACTGATTACCACTAAAGAGACACCTGGTCACTAGTGAGAATTCATTTGTCACTGGTGAAGTCACTGGCCATCGTGAAGGCCCACTCGTCTTAGGTGAAGATCTACTAGTCACTGGTGAAGATTAACTTGTCACCTGTGAAGGTCCACTGGTCACTGGTGGTCTACTAGACAGTGGTAATGATTCACTGGTCACCAGTGAAGTTCTACTGGTTACTGGTGAAAAGACACTAGTTACTGGTCAAGAGTCACCTGGTCAGTGGTGAAAGTCACTGGTGAGATCAAGGTTTACTCACTGGTCAATGATGAAGTAACCGACTGGTTACGGGTGCAGTAACCAGTAGACTGGTCACCAGTGAAGATTCATTAGTCACCTATGAAGGTCCACTGGTCAACAATGAAGGTCAACTGTTTACTGGTGAAGAGTCACTGGTCACCAGTTAATGTCGACTCGTCACTGGTGAAGCAAGTCAGGGAAGGAAAGCTAACTCGTTTTCAAAGGTAATATCAAACATCCCTAATTTTAACGCCACCTGCAGGAAGGACTGCGTAATACAAACAGTGATACTTTCTTTACAAAACGATCCCCAGCTCCTACCTGCTCTTCTGTCATCTTCAGTTGGAAATCAACTTACACTATTCTTACACACACTTGTATTTTCTTTCGCAGTTTGATCCAATGATAACAGGAATCTGGCCACCGGGGGCGCTGCCTACCTACGACATGTATCCAATAATGCTGCCTCTGACACACTGGACAACGTCAAGAAGACCCCGGCGTCCGTCCTGTTGACCCACACCCTAAAAAGGAATTTTTCATGCATTTCGTTTGTTACTTTTCAGTTGCACAGAATTAATTCGACAATAAAATTGTTTTTTTTTTCTGGAAATTTTCAATTTATATATGAAGACAATCCAACCTACAGTGTTCATACATTTGAGTACAGTTGGTGGAATCAACAATAACGTGTTCCTCTACATTATACTACATACCTTTTATTACAATACAGTACCTACAAGTTTCAGGGAAGGAAGAAGGAACCGAATGAGTCGTCGATGTCGGAAAATAAACAGTGACAGAAGCGAATTTTCTTACGAAAATGAGAAAATAGTGTTTCCTTGGCTATTGGACAATTTTTTAAGGCAAACGTAAACGTCGATGAGTAAATATTTCAGACGTGAGAAAAAAATGCCTGCGATGCCAAGTTGGGTTCGTAATACAGTCGATACACACTGTAGGCTACGTGATATATTTTTTTTATAGTATTGTATATTATCAGTGCTACAAATACAGGACCCAGAGATAGGTGACTGTCTGACTGCCTGTCGAAAATCACTGTAAAAAAAAAAAAAAAAAGGTTGCACAGTTTGATCTTAAATGCTTCGGTTGAGTTTCTCCACCGCTGCCTTGTGTGTTTTCATCTTTACATAGGTGTATTGCACATATATATATGTGTATGTCCACAGGTATATATTTATATTGCTGTTCTCTTTTCTTAAACATAAATGGAGACGTAATCACAGCACGAACCATCGATCCACTTTTTGATGAGTATTTCACCGTTTTTTTTTTTTTTTCCCCCCGATACGTGGATTTCCTTCAATTTAAAGAAAAAATAATGGAAATGAGTTTTATATAAAAACATGTACGTACGTCCATCTAAGTCTAACTCCACGTCAATGTTGATGTACAAACACACACGGACTCACTCACACTATTGCACTAAACCTCAAATCTAAATCTTCTTATAATAAATATTCATATATTTTTGTTTTCTTTGTTGATAAATTAAATACAACCCTAACGTTAGGAACACTAACATTTGTACAAAAATGCTTTACATGAGGCTGGTCATTTGTAGGCAGAAGCTGACGACTGATGCTCAAGGGCGCCCCCCCCTGGCCCTGCAAATGGAACTTGTCCCGGAACTTGTGACCTCAGGTGTCCCCGTCGGTGAGCTCTCAGTACATGTTCAAAAGACCCAACTGACGGGCACCCACTGCTGCTCCGTGGACAGTTTATCCAGTGACAGACGTAGACTCCTGAACGCCCCCTCCAGGCTGTCGTTGATGATGCAGAGGTCAAAGTAATGTCCGTAGGCTCTCTTGATGCGCTCGCTCTCATCCACCGTTCTCTTGAGCTCGGAGTCCTGAAGGTGGACGGGCACAAAGAAGGACAAAAAGAGAAAAAGAAGAACATTTTAGGTGTCTTCAAAAAAGACCCTAGAAATAATTGCTATCAAAGTCATATATTATTAATAAAAATGTCTTCTGTCTTCTTCTTTCAGCTTGTCCCTTTTCCAGGGGTTGCCACAGCAAACCCTCCTTTCACACGTCCCCCTGTCCTCTCCATCTTCTACTCCGACTCCAACTACCTCCATGTCCTCCCTCACTACGTCCATCAATCTCCTCTTTGTCTCCTACCTGGTAGTTCCATCTCTAGGATCATCCTTCTACCAGTTTGTCCACTGTCCCTCCTCTGAACATGTCCAAACCACCTCTAATCACCCCATTCCTGATCCTGTCCATCCTTGTCTCTCCTAAAGAGAATCTCAGCATCTTTAACTCCTCCACCTCCAGCTCTGTCTCCTGTCTTCTACCTATTCCTAGTGTCTCTAATCCATCCATCACGGCTGGTCTCACACAAACCTTCCTGTCTGTGTTGTCCCTCTAATCACCTCATTCCTGATCCTGTCCATTATTCATTACCTGGGTCTCAGGAGCAGCAGTCTCCACCACTGCCACCCAAATCACACTGCTCCATACTGTGAGCCTTCCTGTGGGTTGTGAACCCACTGGAAGATACGTGGGTCAGATTTCTCAGAGCACCTCAGTGGCAATCTGGCAGCTGGTGGAATCGAACCTCAAGCCTTGAGGATCCAAGTCTGCTTCTTGAACCACCAGGCCACCACTGCTGCCCATAATAAATCAATGTTTAATGAAAAAATGTTGCCACATTAACTGAAGATGTTATTATATCTTAAAGAAAGGAATAGAAGGAAAGCAACTCCATGTCATTGTGAGAACCCCCAGTGGGTGGGGACAGTACCATGCTCAGTGGACCTCAGTGGTAACGAGGTACTCGGCGGACTCAAACCTGAAACCCTCTGAGCCCAAGTCTGCTTTTTCAAACACTAAGCCACCACAGCAACCCAAGCCAAGACTGTGCCAACCCTACTGGACATTTCTGATGTCACAATAAAGTAAAACAATGACTTCAACAAAGTCTTCTTACTTTCTTATGTATTTGCTGCGACGCGTAGCCAGTGTTGTTCCCCATTTGCATTCACATTACAAACTAACTAACACGCATTCGCTCCTCAACTAATGCGCATTAACTAATCCACCTCTAGTCGGAGGGTTTCGATACCGAATTAACTAATATGGGTTTAAAGCAATAAAAAGTAAAACGGTTGTCGCTGGCCGCATGTATGTGAACACAACAACACCCGTATTAGTTTCACGGGCTCGTAAAATGCTACTGGAGCGCCTCATCTCCTTGTCAACCGCTAGATGTCGCTGTGTTATTAGTAACAGGATTACAAAACACTTGCTCATATTTTCTCTCCTTATCTTCTTCATTTGTTCTTTGTGTCTCCTTCTCATCGCCTTCATACGTCGCCTTGATCTTTCTTTAACCTGCTCCATTTAATCCTCAAAATTGCACGTGCGTTTGTTGACAGAATCCATGTTGAATAAAACCGCATATTAACGAGATCTCGTTATATAACCACGCGCATTCGCTCCCTTATTGTATGTAAATGCAAAGCGGGTATCGAATGAGCAGCGAAAACCAAATTAAACTGAATGTGAATGCAAAGTGAATCGAATCCGGATTAGTTAATACGGGATTGAATCCCGAATTACCTACTTCGGTATTGGATTCCGAATTGAATGAGAAAACGGTGTTAGTCAACTCACCGTCAGCTGTTTGGTGACCACTCCGGACTCGATGGCCGAACGATTCATGGCTTTGAGAACCTCGAAGTCTGGAGCTTCAATGAACACGACGTAGGGCAGGAACTCTGAAGTCCTCACCACTTTGATGGCCTTGTTGTAAGATAGAATTAAGCAACAATAAAAATGATCATCCTGACATCAACCAGCTACTTTTGTGATAAAGTCGCGACAAAGGAAGTGATGAACGCCTGGTGAACTTCCTGTACCTGCGGGTTGACGTCCAAGATACAGATCTTTCCCGTCTCTATCACCTCGTGAATGGAGCTGATCTTGGTTCCGTAGAAGTTGCCGTCGTACTCTCCGTGCTCCAGGAACCGACCGTTTTTGATGTCGCACTCCATCTCACTGCGGGTCATAAAGCAATACATCTGTCCGTCCCTTTCATCCACCTTTGGTTTTCTGGAGGTGACTGAGGAAAGAAGACAGAGATGACAGGAATTAATACATTTGGTCTGTGGTTCGATTCCCTGCATTGCATTTTGACAGATTTAAGAACATTTTAATGTTCCCTCTAGCAGATCTTCAACTTTAATAGTTTCAGGACAAACTGCTGGACTCACAGGGGACGGTGGTCCCGTAACGTTGGCTGTCCGACACCAGCAGCTTGTTCTTCAGGCTACGACGTCCAACTCCCTGTGCACCAATCAGAACCAGAGTCTTCCTTCTAAAAGGCGGGACTTTGGCAACCTCCTCATAGATCCTCAACTCGTGCCGGTCAAACTCTACCAAGAAAGAAGAAAATCTTTAAAAACATTTTTGTAACTTCTTCTTTTGTAATTTTTTGATTTTGCAAAAGTAAGAAACCTGTTTAATCTTAATCAAACCTTCGCCGTCTGAAATATTTAAGTCTTACTCTAGTTAAAGTCAGTGTTGGACAAGTTACTTTAAAAAAGTTACTTATTACTTTACTAGTTACTGCTCTGAAAAAGTAACTAGTTACATGATTAGTTACTGAATTATAAAAGTAACTAATAACTAGTTACTTTACATTAAACACACATTAAAAAAGTTTAGCGTTGTGTTCTGTAGCAACTATCAAAATGAAATATAGGGGAACAATAAAAACAAAATAGATGTTAAGACATTTTGACAGACATCTTTATCGTAACCTCAAGTTGCCACTTGTCATCGTCTTGCTTGTGGGTGTGTGCTGCTGTACCGCGTCACGTTTTATTTCCCTAAAGGGCAAGAATAACCGCCCAGGTCTCTTTCTTATTGGCTTAGCCTGAAACGTTTACCTATGTCAACCAATCATTGCTCCTTTTCAACGCATGGGTTCAGTTAGTGTACACCGCCGTCTTTCACTCATGACTGACAGGCAAGCAGACAGGCTCCGCCTCCACACAGTCCTCTCTCCGTGGCCGGGAGAAACCGTCCATTTGGACCACAGATAGTAACGAGTAACGAGACCCTTTACACCACAGTAACAATAACGGCGTTACTGAATGGGAAAAGTAATGCGTTACGTTATTAGTTACTGAGAAAGGGGTTTTGTTACGCAACGGCGTAACAAGAAACGTGACCAGATATATATAAACATTAAAGCAACAAAAGTAAACCAATTAAATCCCAGTAAATATTCACACCTGCATTTTTGGTCGTCAAATACATCATCTTTTTTTTCTTCTTACCACCGACTCCGGCACAAAGAGGACCTGAGACAAAGAGAAAGAGCAAAGTTAACACAATAAAACACACATAAAGGGATTTTCACACCTTTTTCATTGACAAGTATCATTAATGAATGTACTTTGTTACATTTGTAGAATTAAAACTTAAAAAAAAAACTGTTTGTGTTCGTGAAGAAGTACCGTGTCGTACCACTAGATGGCAGTGTAGCACCAGGCAGCCAGTGAGAGTGATGGGAATTTTCATTCAGTTATTAGGATTAGATTATTTTAAGGGTTTTGTCCATAAATTTCAGTTGTAGAACTCTGTTCTTTGAGATCTTTTTGTAGAAGGTAAAATCCATAAAAAATTTTATTTTTTAACATTTCTGGAGCAACAACGTAAACACAACTGAACTTTAGATTCTGCATTTTTCACTTGGTTACGATGTTGAACACGTTCCAGCTCAGACGGCGGCCGTCACTGCCATCCTTAGGAGAAGGACAAGGATCCGCCCGTGACTCCACCACCTGCTGCTGCAGCCGAGGACATGGCTGGAAGCCTGGAAATCTAAAAGCTACAGTTGTTCCGCGTTCCGTCCACATCGCACAAAAGTAGATTATTGATCAGGGCCAGTTTTCACGCTCCTCTTCTCACTGCTCCTCCCCTGAACCTCCTCCGTCAGGGAGGCCTGTTGGTGCACGTCAGAGGCTGCAGCTTAATACGAGGCAGATTGGATCAGGCTGCCTGACTCATGCTGATGCTCATTACCAGCTCTCTCACAGAGCAACAGACCGTAGAGGTAAGAGGAGGAGGAGGAGGAGATGGAGGAGGATGAGTGGCCAGATGAAGCCCCGTGCATGATGTGCAGGAGCAGCAGATGTGGTCTTTGTTGTCGTCTGCAGCGAGGACTTGGATCTGCACTAATGAGAAGTGGTTTCCCCAGCTCTGCTGCTGAAGGTACCGTACCTGTGGTGGCCAACTCCAGATCTCTCTTCACGAACGCTTTCCTCTTCTCCTCCAGGAGCTGGCTGGGAATTAAACCAGCGCTGCCTCCTTCTATGTGACAGGCCTGCGAGGAGGAGCAGACAATTTATTGCAGGAGATTTGGAGAAAATTGTTAAAAAATAATCTGAAGAAGGTGAAGAAGATATGTTCAGTGTTAGACCTTTGAGGAAACAAGGCATTTAGTGAAGTAAAAGCCCTGTGAGAACTTTGTAGGTTTAAGAACATTTTATTTTGAAAAACCCTATGGCATTTAGTATCATGTTTTGTTGTTGACGAGCAAGTGATCTGTGATAGAAGAGAGTCACAGCTAAGGTGAAGGACAAGAGTTACAGGACAGTGGTGAGACAAGTCATGGTGGATGGATTAGAGACACTAGGAATAGGTAGAAGACAGGAGACGGAGCTGGAGGTGGAGGAGTTAAAGATGCTGAGATTCTCTTTAGGAGAGACAAGGATGGACAGGGGAAGGTTTGGAGACAAAGCTAGAGAAGACAGATTAAGATGGTTTGGACATGTTCAGAGGGACAGTGGATACATTGGAAGAAGAATAATCCTGGAGATGGAGCTACCAGGTAGGAGACAAAGAGGAGATTGATGGATGCAATGAGGGGAGGACATGGAGGTAGTTGGAGTCAGAGTAGAAGATGGAGAGGACAGGTGGAGATGGAAAAGGATGATTCACTGTGGAAACAACAGAAAAGGGGACAAGACAACAGGAAAAGAAGAAGTTGTTGACAAGCAGGACAAAATGTCAAGACATTTCAGTGGAAGTCAGACATGTTCAGAGGAGGGACAGTGGATACATTGGTAGAAGAATGATCCCAGAGATGGAGCTACCAGGTAGGAGACAAAGAGGAGATTGATGGATGCAGTGAGGGAGGACATGGAGGTAGTTGGAATTAGAGTAGAAGATGCAGAGGACAGGGGGAGATGGAAATTGTTGACTTGTTGTGGCAACCACTGAAAAGGGACAAGGCGGAAGGAGAAGACAAAGATTTCAATGGAAGTCCATTGTAGACACCCAGGAGACACTTTGAAGTCAATTTGAAGGAGCTCAGTCTTCAGCGTCAGACCACTGGTCAAAGCTGTTTCTCCGTCTAAGTTTCTACTGACCTGCCACCAGTTGAGGTCCTCCTGGTTGAAGATCTGCAGAATGTCTCCACTGTTGAAGCTCAGTCCCGCCTCCTTACAGGGAATCAGGTTGTCATGACTGGGGTCGTAGTCGAAGTGACACCGTACGAAGGCCTGTGAAGACCACACCCACATGACCACGTCAGGCGTTAATACACAGTGGAATGATCTCCACCTCTGCCTTGAGTGATAACTGAGGAACCCAGAGAGTGAAGGGCAGCAGCAGCAGCCTGGGTCACTCTTCAAGAACCTTCCATCCGTCAGCTCACTCTCGCAGCGTCTCAGCGTCTCAAGGCGAGAAAATTCAGCCCATAAAGCATAAAGTCTGAATCTCTACCTGCGCTGACAGGAGGACGCAGACGTAGGAGAGAGGAAGACAGAGACAGAGAGACAGGAAAACCGAGGGGAGAGACGAGGGAAACCAATATGTAGCCATGGCAACCATCCCATCCCCCAGCACTCGATGCCTTTTCTTCAACAAAACATGAAAAATGTGTCAGTCCTTACTGTTCCATGTGTGAATATCATTGGACGGACACACACACACACACACACACAAACACACACACACACACACACACGCACACACACACACAATGACCAGAGGGAGCTGTCGAGTGTGTTTAGTCACCAGGCAGTGGCTGAGCTCCAGTGGTGAAACACACCGACAGCTGGATGACGTTCAGACGGACGCTTCAGGAAGTAACTGTTAGCATTACGTAAAAATGTTAACGCAACTCTTATTCACGGCTCCTATACTTTCTCTTCTAAAATACTTCCAAAATACTTTTTTCGCACAATTTGTTTCGTTCCCAATAGGTTCCGGGGTTCGATGCTAGTTCGAGTAGCAATACCGAAATATGACCGGTTGTATACGTTTTTAGACGCTTCAACGCCGAGAAGAATTTTTCAACAGAGCCGATGGTTAGAGCCAAACATGCCAATGAGTACAGTAACGTTGCTCCATACTCTTACATCCGAAAAAAAAAATCGAACGGGAATTTTCCCTTCAAAATCATGTCATACATTGCAGTCAGTTCTGCTTTCGAGAGCTCATCCAATCACGTGACACGTGAGCCAATCACGTGACACGCCAGCTAGATGGCCCTGATGTCGCGATCTGGCAAGATGATTGGTCTAAGCTAGCGGTTCTTAACCTGGATTCGATCGAATCTTCGAGGTTCGGTGAGACGGTCTGTGGGGTTCGGTGGAGCCTCTGCCCGGGAGGTCAAGACACCGCAGAGGTCAAGACACACCTACTCACCTTACTAAAGTAGGGTTCGGTGAATGCGCATATGAAACTGGTGGGGTTTGGTTGCTCCAAAAAAGGGTAAGAACCACTGGTCTGAGTGCTGTAAACTCAAAAGCTTGGGCCAATCACTTATAGCGGGCAGAGCCTTCAGTTTCGAAGGCTCTGAAGGCTCTGAAGGCTCTGGCAGATTTCGTGGAACTCGACAACCTTAGCTTGCTGAAATATGATTGGATAAAAAGTTTTTATCCAACTTCTAAATGTACAAACTCTTTTTATATTAATGAAAAAAACAATTTTATTTAAAAATATTTATGATTAAATATGTTTTTTGTGTATGTTTAGGCCAGGGTTATCATCGTTGACGAAAACTAACGAAAAAACGAAAACGATATCTGAAAAAAACTCTTCGTTAACTGAAACTAACTAAAACGATCATTAAATTAAAAAAAACTATAACTAACTAAAACGAAAATGTGTCCTAACAAAACTAACTCAAACTAACTCAAATTAGAAATGAACTACACTTCGTTTTCGTCTTTGTTCGAACCTCGCAGAAAACTAAAACTAAAACTAATTAAAACTAAACTAAAACTAAACATTTTGGACAAAACTAAAACGAACTAAGGCTAAATTAGTTGCTTTTGACATGGTTAAGGACACCGCTGCTCTGGGCTGCAGTTGAAGTCGGGGCTAGAATTTTTTATCATACTGCCATTGTGGAGCCTCGTAAATCAGATCCACAAATGTCAATCTCTCTGGCACTGAAGGGAAAGTCAGGAGATCATCAGAGTCAGCGGGACACGTCCTCTGAGAGCAGGCAGTGTCCGGCGGCGTGAGGCCGACACACGCTTCAGGGCTGGAACAGTGCAACACAAAACGTGTTCAGAGCCGAGACACAAAAACCCTCCGTATGCAATTTCCACTTAATTGTGTTCTAGTTGATTTCATTCTAGGGGGAGGAATTAATTTAGCTCAGCTCCTCACAGCTCGTCTTCCCTCGTCTCTTCAGGACAATCAGTCATAGAGTCCCCTGCTAACTCCTCACCTCCTGTATATGACACTCCCTCTATAAACTAGGTCACATTGTTTACATGATCAACACTGGTAAACAACACCAACAACAAAATAAAAAAATCACTAGTTCACTAGTAAACTAGTGAACTAGACTAGGTTCACTAGTCACAACAGGAGTTTTCTTCTGTTTCTGGGCCTCAGACTCTACAACAAGGGCCGGATTAACACCATCTGAGGACTGGGGCTAATAACCACGATAAGGTCCTTCATATCGTGTCCCGATCACGGCAGGTGCACTGACACACGTCCCTTCAGAAGACAAAATTATATTTATATCATCTTAAGATGTGGGTGCTGTTGTTCTGAAGTATTTTCCTACCCATAATATCTATGACCCCCCCAAAAAATGTTTTTTAGCCATATCTGAAGGGTATTCCTACCCATAAGATTTTCCTACCCCTCTGGTTAAAAGGTGGCAGCATATTTTTATAGATGTTAAACAACCATCATTTCTATCCAACACCTTTAAAGGAGAAGGTAGGAAGATATTATGTGTGTTGGAAGTATAGTGAAATTAGTATAGACTAAGTAGACTACTGTACTTACACTAATTTCAGTCACTTGACATCAGAACCCCGAGGCGCACATTCTGTAAATCTGAAGTATTTTCCTACCCATATTGAAAGTTTGCAGCCATATCTGAAGATTTTTCCTACCCATAATATTTTCCTACCCCTCTGGTTAAAAGGTGGCAGCATATTTTTATAGATGTTAAACAACCATCATTTCTTTCCAACACCTTTAAAGGAGAAGGTAGGAAGATATTATGTGTGTTGGAAGTATAGTCAAATTAGTATAGACTAATAGATTACTTCCACTAATTTTAGTCAATTGACATCAGCAATCTGAGCCCCCCGGTGGTGAGGCCTTGAATTTCAGCTCCTTCAGCCCATTCTGTCAATCTGAAGTATTTTCCTATCCATAGTAAAAATGTATAGCCATATTTGAAGGTTTTTCCTACCCATAATATTTTCGCACCCCTGTTGTAAATGTGGTAGCATATTTTTATAGAAGTTAACCAACAATCATATCTATCCAACACCTTTAAAAGAGAGGGTAGGAAGATATTATATGTTTGAACTAGTAGTGAAATTAGAATAGACTAAGTAGACTACTTCCACTAACCTTCAGATATGGCTGCTGTTGTGCTGAAGTATTTTCCTACCTATAGTGAAAATCTATAGAATATTTGAAAGTTTTTCCTACCCATAATATTTTCGCGCCCCGTTGTAAATGTGGTAGCATGTTTTTATAGACATTAAACAACAATCATATCTATCCAACACCTTTAAAAGAGAGGGTAGGAAGATATTATATGTTTGAACTATACAGTACAGAGGCTGAGCTTTTGTGTGTGAGTGCTGTTGCTCTGAAATATTTTCCTACCCATAATATTTTCCTACCTGTACCGAAAATGTATAGCCATATTTGAAGGTTTTTCCTACCCATAATATTTTCGCACCCCTGTTGTAAATGTGGTAGCATATTTTTATAGAAGTTAACCAACAATCATATCTATCCAACACCTTTAAAAGAGAGGGTAGGAAGATATTATATGTTTGAACTAGTAGTGAAATTAGAATAGACTAAGTAGACTACTTCCACTAACCTTCAGATATGGCTACTGTTGTTCTGAAGTATTTTCCTACCCAAAATGTATAGCCATATCTGAAGATTTTTCTTACCTAGATCAGTATAGACTAAGTAGACTACTTCCACTAATTTCAGTCACTTGACAGCAGCAACCTGAGCCCCCCCTGATGGTGAGTCCCGGGGCTGCAGCCCTTAACCCATTCTGTAAATCCAGCTTTGTCCGCAACTGCCTCCCAAATCACTCTGCACCCTTCAAACCTTCTTGCAGGTGGTGAGGCCAATGGAAGTCTGGACCAGTAACTGGGTTTCCACCTGCCTAGAAGGTGGAGGTCCACACCAATGACAGAGACATTGACTCTGGGACAAATCAGCATGGTTTTTTTAATCTCACCTTCCTAAAGCTGCAACATTTTTCTATCCTTTCTTAAAAAACTCCCAAGACATTACTCTGGACAAACAGCTAATGTTCAAACACAAAGTGTAGCTGAAAAATGAAATACACATTCTTGGCAGAGTCCACAAGGTCACAGACTCACAGGATGAAGGTGGTTTTTTATTGGCTGTTTATTTGCTTTATGTCTAAAGAGCTTTGACGGCAGTGGACGGTGTCATCATGAGATTCAGTTGGACATTTATCACCGTCTGACCTGTCTGGGTGTGTGAGGCTCCTGGTAGCTGGGCAGTATCTTCAGCACCACACTGCCGCTCGCCTCCTTCAGCATCTCCTGGAGGACTTTGGGGTCGTTGCCCACTTCTTTGCCATTGACTTCCTTGATGATGTCCCCCACGTGGAGGAGACCTTGCTGGTCGATCATGCCGCCGTGGAGGATCCTGGCAATCACGAGTTCACCGCTCTCTACTCGAAATGTCACTCCCTAAGACAAGAAAGATAAAAAAAGCTTATTTTTCTCTTTTGGGTTGTCCCTCTTACAGGTTTTGCCACAATGAATCATTTTCTGTCTTCCCCTATTCACTGCATCCATCAATCTCCTCTTTGTCTCCTACCTGGTAGCTCCATCTCTAGGATCATTCTTCTAACACTGTATCAGCTGTCCCTCTTCTGAACATGTCCAACCCATCTCAATCTGTCTTCTCTAGATTTGTCCAAACAAAATCTATTTTTCCTTTTCCACCTCTCCCTGTCCTTTCCATCTTCTACTCTGACTCCAACTACCTCCATGTCCTACATCAATCTCCTCTTTGTCTCCTACCTGGTAGCTCCATCTCTAGGATCATTCTTCTACCACTGTATCAGCTGTCCCCCTTTCTGAACATGTCCAAACCATCTCAATCTGTCTTCTTTAGCTTCTTCTCCAAAATATTGTGTAATTGTCTCATGAAACGATCCAATCTTCAAAATTTTCTCCTTTCCACTTGTCCTTTTTTCTGTTGTTGCCACAGTAAATCATCTCCCCCTGTCCTCTCCTTCTTCTACTCTAACTCCAACTCCTCCATGTCCTCCATCACTGCATCCATCAATTTCCTCTTTGTCTCCTACCTGGTAGCTCCATCTCTAGGATCATTCTTCTACCAATGTATCCACTGTCCCTCCTCTGGACATGTCCAAACCATCTCAATCTGTCTTCTC
>JAFBJS010004154.1:136211-147909 GCA_016785265.1 Paraplagusia blochii | reverse complement strand
CACACAGGAAGGCTCACAGCATGGACTAAATGTGATTTGGGTGGCGGACGTGGAGACTGCTGCCCCTGAGACCTTACTGAGAGGATAAGGCTGAATTTATTATTGTCATTATTAATATTGCACTGATTTGCTTGGCGTCTATTTTCTTCTTATTTCAAAAAGAGAAACGTATGTTTTTTTTATACTATAAGAATGTGATAAATGTTATATTGTATTTATATGTTATGTAAATATATATATACATACATATATGTATATATATTATGTATGTTATGTAAATATATATATACACACATATTATATATATATATGTGTGTGTGTGTGTGTGTGTGTATATATATATATATATATATATATATATATATATATTTACATAACATATAAATACTTAAGCCATGGTGACTGAGGCCATACCTACAGGTGATCAAAAAAAATTAAACACGTGGTCAATTCTACCTGTTGATACCGTTAACATCTGTTGCTGAGCTGCCATCTCCATCTGACCCTTTTATGGAGCTGCCTGTCGACAGCGCTGGTTCTTCACCATTAGACCGCGGCCCACACTGTGTGTCAGGATGGCCGAGCGGTCTAAGGCGCCAGACGCAAGGACGAGCACTCCTTCCTGGGATCAAGGGATTTCTGGTCTCCGAATGGAGGCGTGGGTTCAAATCCCACTCCTGACATAACTTTTGTCAACGCCGCTGCCTGGTTCGGTCAGACGGTAGTCACCTCCTCTTCCTCCTCACCTCCCCCCTCCACTGGTGGGCAGCAGAGAGAGGAGAAAACTCTGAGAGTTCTGTGACTCCGCTGCTTCTCTTTACTCCCTCCTTCTTTGCTCAAACTTTTCTCACTGACGGTGTGAGTGCAGCCTCCCTCTGTTCCTCCTCCACCTCCACCTCCTCCGACTCCTTTCTCCCTCTGTGCGTAATTATGATGGTCGGGCCGGAGTCTGACTTTCATTCCTGACACCTGTTGCTGAGGACACACAGCTGTAACACAGCACAGGACCGGTGTGTGTGTGTGTCTGTGTGTGTGTGTGAGGGATTTTTACTTGCGCTTTTGTTGCAGGACGCGCTGGGACGGTGGCGCGCGGGCCCTGTCAGTCCGGGTTCGGAGCGGCCGGAGGCTGCGTTCACACATCAGTCCGTGTTTCACATCTGAAGTGGACTCTCTGGATTTGACAGAAAAAAACTTTTGGAAAACTTTGGAAACACTGCAGTGACTGTGGGACAGTGTTCCGGATGGTGCTGGAGGAGAAGGACGGGTTCGATTCTTGAGGAACGACTGGATCAGAGATCAGCAGAGAAGGTAAGAGTTTTTTTTTTCATTCACATACATTAAAGTTGGCAACAATGTTGCTCGCTGCAATTGTGAAAGTCTCCCATTCAGAAGTTTTAAAACCTTCACTCCGGGGTTGAGTTAAATCGTTAACTTCACGTTAACTAACGCGGTCATGTGTGAATTAAGCTGTGATTCAACGCTCAATCGTGTATCTCTAACAAAAGGCGCTTCACTTTGTCTGGAAACACTGGATAAACCGGAGAAATTTCCAGTCAAATCTCAGGCCGCGTGCGTAATTTTACGCACGGTTTGGTTCCTTTACGGCCCCCGGGTTTTTAAAAACGACTCGGCTTTAAAAACGTGGAAAGTTTGGAGGAAACAGTTGCAGTGATGCGTGTGAACTTGAACACTGTTGTTGGGACACGGTTTTGGAGGAAGAACCGCTGCCTCAGACTTGGTCCGCGCTCGGCGGTTTCGGACTTTGTTCCATTTGAACTCGCTGCCGCCTCCCGGCCCGGGAGCGCAGTGTCACAGTCTGTTCACATAAAGGACTTATTTCATGACTGTTGGCTTTCACTCTGCAAATGACAGTGGTGAGCTGCACTGTGTGTGTTTGTGTGTGTGAGGAGAGAAAAATGAGGCAGAGTGCTGGATGTGCCAGCTCCGTTGGCCTGGATGAAGGCAGCCCTCTCGCTCTGCGGTGGAGACCAGGACTATTTTTGGTGCAAATGTTGCACAAATGTTTCTCAGAGCCCGGGGAGAGGCGGCTCTGGCTTCATCGAAACCAGTGGTGTCAAACTCATTTTTACCCCTGGCCACATCGACAATACCATTTTCTCCAAGGACCGGTTGTAAATGGAAAATTATAGATGTAACTACTCCATAACATTATAACCAGGATGGGGCCCTTCATGTCATGTCCTGACCACAGCAGGTGAATTGACACATCAGTGCACAAAGACGTCCACAGAACCGGGCTTTGAAACACTAAGAGTGAGTAGGACCTGAGTCAATAGAGATTATAAGTAACTCACAAAATAATGGTTTAATTGACCAGTATTGAACATGGTATTTTGGTGAGGCTGGCCCGCTCCACACAACATTTTTATAATTCCCTTCAGAAGACGAAAAATTGTCATCTTTGTTTTATTATGTGTGGGTGGCCTTGTTCTGAAGTATTTTCTTACCCATTATATTTCCCTACCGTATGTTTTAAAGGTGACAATGTATTTTGTAAATGTTAAGCACCAGTAATATTTTTCCTTCAGAGTGGTATCACATATTTATAGATTTTTTTTGTACCCATAATATCTGACAACATCAAAAGATAGTCTAAAAAGATAGTGTATAATGTGTGTTTGATGTAAATAAAAATCAGTATAAGTAGACTACTTCCACAAATTGTGATTGTCAATTCACATCTGCAACTTCACATCTGCCCCTGGTGGCAAGGCCCAAGGCTGCAGTCACTTTAGCTCATTCTGTTAATCCAGCATTGTTGCTGTGTAATAAATTAATATTTAGGTGACAATCAGGTTAAAAAACACTCTGCTGCATTCAACATTGTAAAATGTTCCATAAGTTCTCAAGGACCATACGAGCTGACTTGATGAGCTGCATTTGGCCCCCGGGCCTTGAGTTTGACACATGTGATCTAGACTGAGGCTCCACAGCATCTGAAGTCTGCACCGCTGGCTCTGGGCACAGAGTGTCAGAGAGAAGGAAGTCCTGGTGGCAGCCGGAGGGACCAGATCCTTGTTTGGTCTTATGAAAACAGCGTTGTGCTGCTGCTGCTGAAGTCCCGTGTTGAATGTAATTGTGGTGAACGAGCTTCAGTCGGGGTCAGAGGACAGCTGTAACACATGTCCTGCATAGAAAGCGGAGTGGATTATGCAGCGGCGTCCACCAAAAAATGTCCACCCGTACTGTACGCATACATATTTTGCTGTGATTATGGGTTAGTGTTTTCACATTATGTGTGTGCACGCGTGCATTATGCACTGCTGGTTACCGCTTTTGGACCTTTCCTGTTGACCTGACCTTGTCAGGATCAGTCGGGCTCACAGACACAGACAGGCATGGTCCGGAATAAGCTGCTCTGTCTGAGGGTTGTGGTAAAATGTAAAATTGCGGTGAGTTCAAGGTCAGGGTTGTAGTGATATTTGGAAAGCGAAGCTAGTGTTTGGCTTGGTGAAACATCCCCATGCAAATGTCCGGAGAAAACGGTGGCGTTTGGACATCAGGAGACGGGCAGGCCATAGATTTATTTGTGTAAGTATGTAATGTATTTCAGTGAATATCTTCAAACAGATAAATCCTTTTGATATGAATCTAAAATCCAAACCAGGACGGAGCAGCAGCTGAATGTGTATATGGATGGAAAGAAATACGTATATTTATGGATATTGTAGCCTAAACTTGACATGCATTTTATCATAATACTTAAAGTCTGTTTTTCCCATTTCACACCTACAGAGGTGGATCTGGGATTATACTTTTTTTTCTTTTCTTCTTCACGTCTGTGAGGACAAACAAAGCCGAAGAGAGCGAGCGCCTGCGTCTGTCAGCGCTGGCGAAAGCAGATCAGATTCATTTTCAACATGTGATACGATGGATGCAGAGGTCGTCTGTGGTGGTGACGTCTCCTGTTCAGTTTGCACTTAAAAATCTCCCCACACACACACGCACACACACAAGTCTGGGGTGAGTCTGAGAGAGAGAGAGAGAGAGAGAGGTGAGGGGGAGGGGTGAGGGTAGATAGTAATGTTAGATGTGTAGATAGAGGTGCTGAAAAGTGTTGCTGTCAACAAGTTAGCCATTAGAGGGAGATAATCTCTCTTCCTCCTCCCTCCCAGAACACCAACACTAACTTCTGTTCTCTCCTTCTCTCTCCCCCTACGTTTCTGTCTCTTTCTCTCCTTCTTTTATGTCTCGTTCTGTTCAGGGACAGACTTTCTTTTTCCAACCACTCTTTATTCTTTTATGGCCTGGCCTTTGTTTAAAAGCATTTTTAACAAGTTTAACTTCTCTTCTAAGCCATTGGAAACATAACAACAGGTGTGAGGTGTTGAGCAGCTAAATTTAAAGAATAAACCTCATCTCTAAATTCACCTTTTCTTATGTTTCTTGCTGATATTTCTGTGCTGGATCTGTTGCTTTTAACGTTTCTCAATATTCAATTAACGTTGTCTTTCTTCCCTTGTCCTCTGTATCTTCTACTTTAACTCCAACTACCTCCATGTCATCTCGCCCTGCATCCATCAATCTCCTCTTTGTCTCCTACCTGGTAGCTCCATCTCTAGGATCATTCTTCTACCAATGTATCCACTGTCCCTCCTCTGAATATGTCCATCTCAATCTGTCTTCTCCAGCTTTTTCTCCAAACCTTCCAGTCTGTGTTGTCCCTCTAATCACCTCATTCCTGATCCTGTCCATCCTTGTCTCTTCTAAAGAGAATCTCATCATCTTTAACTCCTCCATCTCCCGCTCTGCCTCCTGTCTTCTACCTTTTGATAGTGTCTCTACAATTATTTAACATTATTAATATATTCTTTATATCTATGTTTAAGGTCTAAGGAGATGTTTTGATGCTAACGATTTTGAATGCTGATGAATCCTGGGAGGAGATGACAGGTTGAAGGTCTTGGTGGTTGCTGTCCACGAACATCTGCATACGTATTCTAATATGTGTATGTGTGTGTAAAAAGACATGTGTGTTGACCAGATATAGTCTAAATATAGAGTCAGTCAGTGTCCCTGTGAAGTCGACTTTCTCTTTCCAGCTGAGGAGACACTTGTTAAAGACTGGCCTCTGATTGGCTGACTCAGACTCTGGGAATTTCTCCCAGGACAGTGTTTGACTCGGTGTGTGTGTTTTGAGTGTGTGTTCACACTCGTTTCATTAGTCTGGTCTGTGAGATGCTGCTGACCAGACACTTTTCAGTCTCATTCATGTTTTTTTCTTCTTTCAACTCTGCAGTCGTTCAGTCGTGTGTGTGTGTAGAAGAGATGAGGTTCTCAAACTTGTGTGTCTGTTCCTTTGTGTGTGTGTGTGTGTGTGTGTGTGTGTGTGTCCTTCCTGAGCTGGTGGTTCGGGGCTGTGCAGTGATGTCATCAGGGCAGCAGGGTGGGGTGACATAGGGTTAGATGTTGGCAGGAGTCCTGACTCCAGTCGCCCTCAGAGTGTATCCAGACTGTCAGTGTGTGACGGTCCCTGTTGTTCTGAGCGTCCGTCCATGTGGTCAATGGTCAGCTGCAGTCAGTGGTGGTCAGTGGCTGTGTGCTGGCAGTGTCCCTGCACTAATAGTAAATGTAGTTTACTGGACACTTTATGGAGCCTGAGGCTGTTTAACACATCCTGAAGGTTTGTACAGTGGGATGGTCAAACCAGAGGAGCTGTTGTCACTGAACCAGAGGGAAAACATCATCATCTAATAACTGTGGATGGAGTGAACACAGTTGAAGGGTTTATATATAATAAAAATAGTTGCGTTTTTATTGGTTACTGTACGTGGGAATCAACGAAGGAAGTGGTGAAAAGACCAGCGGTACTTTTAACACAGCAATGTTTGACATTTTCCTCTGGTCGACCGCAGTGGAATTAATTTACAAATAGCATCTAAATTTAGAGAAAAATAAATGACCTGTTTAGAGGATGCCACAGGAAGTCAAGTCTGGACGGTTGTGACCACAACAACTCACCAACACTTTTTGACATGTGGCTCCTTTGTCAGGTGGAGAAGAGAGTGGAATAGAAAAGTAAGACACCAAGTTACTAATGAAGTTTCTCAGTTGAGGAACAAAACATTTTTCAAACGCCAAGAAGTTGGCACCAAATTTACTCTTTGGAGCTGCACGTAGGGATAACAAGAGAAAGAAGATCCCTTTGGACAATTAAGGACATTAAGGAGTTCTGTTTCTACATGAAAATGTAACTCAGTTCAAGCTATAAGTCATTACTCACTATATCGTACATATACAGTAAAGGATGAGTCTGAAAATGTGTAAAAAAAAGTTGTCTAACATTTAGCTGGTCAGTGTAAACTGGCTTAAATGATGGTGGAACAAGGCTTCATGGATGATTTATTGGAGATGATCACAACCAGCAAACACCTTAGTTTGAGGATGACATGAGGGAACACTAGTACTCGTAGTTCCCTCCCTTCTCTACTTAACACGGTCACGTTGAGACCTGTAAAAAGGACCTTTAAAATAATCTAACTTTCTGAATATGTCCAAAGATCAGTTCTCCATATCCTGCTTGGACAGACTTTTTCTGACCCTCTTTGTGTTTTTACGATGCTAACAAACCAATTTAGTTACAGTCATTATGTGCCTGTTAAAATTCTTATTCTACAGCTACAGCTGGGAATTCTGGCTGGAGATTTGATTAGTCGTCTGTTTAGAGTTACACCAGGCAGATCTGCTCAGCACAGATTTAAGAATGTGCTCCCCTTACCTTTGTGAAATTGAGGCTTGTTGTTGTAATCCTGTAGACAAAGTTTTTATTCTTTTCCTTTTCGGCTTGTCCCTTTACAGGGGTCGCCACAGGCAATCAACATTTTTTACCCTGTCCTCTGTATCCTCTACTCTGACTCCAACTACCTCCATGTCCTTCCTCACTGTGTCCATCAATCTCCTCTTTGTCTCCTACCTGGTAGCTCCATCTCTAGGATCATTCTTCTACCAATGTATCCACTGTCCAAACCATCTCAATCTGGCTTCTCTCGCTTTTTCTCCAAACCTTCCTGTCTGTGTTGTCCCTCTAATCACCTCATTCCTGATCCTGTCCATCCTTGACTCTCCTAAAGACAATCTCCTTAAGACTTCTCCACCTTTGCCTCCTGTCTTCTGCCTATTTGCATTGTCTCGTATACATACATCATTCTAATGTCTTTATTCAGAAATGTAAATATAAATTTATATTAGTAAATCTAAACCTATACTTCACTACATGGTGAAAATATTCTCCTTTTTTTAAAGCTTCATCTATGAAGCAATGAGAAGCTGGAGATGTTTCAGTTGGAGGACAACTATGATGTGACCATATCCTGGAGAAAATGTATTCAGTTTTTTCCCCATGAGGCATTGAAAGGAACAGGCACCTCCTCCCCTCGTCCTCTGCTCCCCCTCCCTCCTCCCCTCGTCTTTTCGCTCCCTTTCTTCTCAGTTTTTCTCCTCTTTCTCTCAGCAGCTCTGATCCAATACTGATAAAACTATCAGCAGCACACCTGCTCTGGGTTGGAAAGCTGACACACACAGAGACACTGCTGCGTCGACTGTAAATGAGGCAGCAGATCCAAACAGATGTGGACAGGAGTCGTATCCAAGAAGTTCCCTCTATTTAAAACCTCTTCGTCTTTTTATTACCTTCATATTCTTCACCTTTCCATCTCCGTTACCATGTCCGATCACTTATTACTGCTTTTTCACTTAACTGTACTTGAATGTCATTCAAAAATATCCACACACCCTGGGAATTGAACCCTAGTCTCTACTGTACAGAGCTGACTGATGCAGATGAGTTAAGCGTTGATACTTGACGATGCTGTTCCTCTACCCAGTGACATAACGATACCAATGCCTGTATACCTGCACTGCTGTATCTGTATCACGGTCAAGGTTGAAGAGATCTGATAGGCAACTGTAAATGAGGTTTTCTCAGGAAAAGACAGATCTCCATAATTTTCCACCACTACAGCAGCAAAATTTGTGCAGAAGCAAAGAGTGTCGTTTGGCTTCATCTACCAAAAAAGTGTGTCGTTTAACATGGGGCTCAAAACCACAACCTTGAGATTAAGTCTCAGGTCTCATTCTCTACAAACTGAGCTAGCCTGGCAGGTGTTGGTACAACAAGGTACATCAACCTGAGCCATAGAAGGAACTCTCTGGAACATTCTTGGAGTTACAGTCATCATTCCTGCTGAACTGTCAATAAAGAGAAAGAGACAGAATCAATCGATCTCTGATGCACTTCCAAATCAATACATGTCCATTTGCCCTACAGCGCTCTCTGTGGAGAGATTTGCATGGCTGCAGGTCACATTGGACAGACTTGTGATGCTGTTTCTAACACAGACTAGTTTTCTAGTCCTGTGAGAGTGTGATGGATGCAGTCAGTGAGTTGGCAGTTTGTTTAAACAACAGAGATCAGGCAGCAGGTCAGGATGGCCGAGTGGTCTAAGGCGCCAGATTTGAGGCAATACCCCATCCCGGAATGGGCTTTCTGGTCTAGATAGAGGCGTTGGTTCAAGTCCCATTCCTGACACCACTTTCATTGAACAGAACATAGGAAGTGTGCTGATCACAAACATTGATTCTCTTGCTCCCAGCTATGTTTCACTGCTCAAAGAACTGTTGTAGTAGTTCAAAGAACTGGTTAATATATATACACATACATACATACATACATGAACAATGATAATTATTCTTCTTTAACATAATGGAGTGTTAGTACTGAGAGTAGGAGATTGAGCTAGAGCTAGATAGAGCTGTAACACCTGATAAATATTTCTCTTTTTCATAGTAAAATGTCTATTTATAAATGAAACATTTTATGACAAATAACTTCGATCATTATAGAAAAAAATGGAAAATAATCTGCGCCCAACGTGGGGCTCGAACCCACGACCCTGAGATTAAGAGTCTCATGCTCTACCGACTGAGCTAGCCGGGCTGATATGTGCTGCTCACATATTTCAGTTTTGATGGCGGGAGCACTGCCTGTTGGACTTAATTATGTCAGTTAGGTTAAAGCCTTTACAACTTAACTTATTCGACTAACTGTGTCAAACTATCATAAAAATCTTTTATATATATAAACAACATTAAATCGAGGAATAAGTGTTAGAACTTCTTCGCTGTAAATTTACTTTTAAAATGCTGTTGTTCCCACTTTTACGAGTTGATAAATGAAGAACAGAACTTCATCTCACTTCTAAGTCCATTCCAGTTCAGTTCACTTCAGTACAGTGCAGTTCTGTTCAAACGGACGGCGCAGATGCAGCAATAATAGAAACGAAAAAAAGAAACGAGTGACAAAGAACATTACGCTAGTCAGATGAGAGGAAACGCTGCCTCCTACTGGTCATTGTTAGTTCCTACAGCAGATCAAATAAATCAAATGAAGAGGGAAAAAGCAGAGTAAAACAGGTTATAAAGGTAGGAAGAGCTGCTGAACGTGGATTTGAAAAGAAGGACCTTTGAAATCATTAAGTCAGGAGCAGTTACTGGAGCTGATTCCACTCTGATCACCTGTTTGTGACTCACTGCTGACATAGGACATGTTATGTCGATTAATTCACCTAAAAACATTATTAAATGAGACACACCTGTTTCAGGTGAAGCTCTTTTAGTTTTATTGATTTTTTTCTTCAACATTTGTATTACTGCATTTGAGTCTCACTCTTTCTGTGTCCTCTGTGTGTGTGAGTGTGTGTGTGTTGGTGTGTGTGTGTGTAATATAATGAGATTCCCAGTGCCCAGGTGCTCTTTCTAGATAATTACTGAGTGTATTTTTCTTTTGCCAATCTCTAAACTGCAGCAACACGGAATCTGTCAGCACGCACAGGGCGCCGCGCACACAAAAAAAGAGGAAAAGGTGGAGGAAAAAAAAAATCAAATTAAATTTACTCCCACTGTCTTGTTCTTTGATTGCAAGCTCTCTCCCTTCTCCTGCTCCCTTTGTTTCAATCACATCCATAATCAGTTCTAGTTTCGCTTTCATCCTCGGTCACCCTTTCTCTTTTTGTTTAAACATTTTCTTCCTCTTATTTCCTTTTTTCCTTTTCTCTTTTTTTTCCTTTCTCCAGTTTTTCACCTCTGACCATCCTCCCCAGGTTTTCTTCCTCATCGTCACTGCAGTGTGTGCAGGAACAGCATCGACAAAGCATTAGTCTCCTGTCTGGTGAGAAAAAAAATCTTAAGTAGCAGACAACACTGATTTACACACAAATACCGCCACATATACACACTTTATTTTATTTATTTATTTTTTGTTATTCCAAAGCCATCCATCACTGATTGGCTAAAATGATTTATTAGGAGGTGCACTGCCTATAGCTGCTGTTGCCTGTAGCAAAGAGTGAGAGGACCAGAGCACTGCATTGCGATAAATGAGGACACTGACTCATTGCCAGATGTGCTTTTTCAATAACAAGGAGACAGTTTCACTCTCTGTCTGTCTGTCTGTCCGTGTTGGTTTTATGGTTGTGGTTATGCAGGCAGAGACCTCCCTGCCCACCCAACACTGACGTGTGCATCAGGGACCTGGAAATGAATCCGCGCTGAGATGCTTTATGATACAGGAGGGCAGAAGGAGGCGTCCATGCAGTGATAATTGTTAATTGTTTATTTGGGTAGTGGTGACCATGTATACTGGGGACAAGAAAGTAGGCTCAAGCTTTTGTTTGTTGCATTAAATTACTTTGTCAAATCTTAACACAATCCTTTTAATCAAATACACTGTTTGATGGAATTACACACTTGCTTTGGCTCATTATAAAACTCATTAGTTAACTATAGCTACTATAGAGCAGTGGTTCTAAACTTGTCTGCCTTTAGTTTTTTTTTATGTAACATTCAGTAAGCCTTTTGTAACTGTAAGTTTATCTGGCAATAATATTTCTGATTAAATTTGGGATTTTTGTTAAAACATATTCCATTGCTTCGGCAAAGAAAGCAAGACTGCTAGAATGTTTGGGTTCATAACCCACCTTTTGAGAATCACTGCTATATATTAGTGTGTGCACTAAGATAGAAAGATAGATAGATAGATAGATAGATAGATAGATAGAACTTTATTAATCCCTCAAGAGAACACTGGGAAATGGAGGATAAGAAGAAAAAGATAAATACGATGAAATAATGCACACAAAAATCAACAGATAGAGACATGTGTAAAATTTCAATAGTGTAGAATATGTTAAATCCTGCAAATACCGAACTAACATTTAATCTGCATTTCATCAATTTATCATTTGTTGTCTTACCTAAAGTTAAAATAGGAGTAGGTCAAATAAATCACTTCATGAATGGATATTTTTATTTAAATATTTTTTTAATAGTGGTGTCTCCTCCTAAGAAACTGTCCAAAAAGTAAAACATTGGCTTGATTTATAACAAGGTTATAAAATGTTTCCGTAATTAATATTATTCTATATATTAATTTTCCTGTTTTTGGATTGTCCCTTTTGGAGTTGGTGCCACAGCGAGTCAACATTTCCCATCTCTCCCTGTCCTCTGTATCCTCTACTCCAACTACCTCCATGTCCTCCCTCAATGCATCCATCAATCTCCTCTTTGTCTCCTACCTGGTAGCTCCATCTCTAGGATCATTCTTCTACCATTGTACCTACTGTCCCTCCTCTGAACATGTCCAAACCATCTCAATCTGTCTTCTCTAGCTTTTTCTCCAAAC
>JAFBJS010004154.1:116134-135956 GCA_016785265.1 Paraplagusia blochii | reverse complement strand
TGTGTATAAGAGACAGCCTCTGAACATGTCCAAACCATCTCAATCTGGCTTCTCTAGCTTTTTCTCCAAACCTTCCTGTCCGTGTTGTCCCTCTAATCACCTCATTCCTGATCCTGTCCATCCTTGTCTCTCCTGAAAAGAATCTCAGCATCTTCAACTCTGCCACCTTCAGCTCCTGCTATAATAATACAAATTATTATAATAATAATTTTAAATGCAGTATTATTTTGAGTGGATTCCATTGATAACAATTTATCAAATACCAAAAACAGATAATAGAGTATTAACCATTATTGGTTTTACAAAAGTATTATTTTAACCAAGAAATCCCACGTGTTTATTTTTGTCATAATTTTTCATAACATTGTCGCGTTCATTTTGTTTTACAAATTAATTTTCCTTTCATGAAAAGTATATGCGCCCAACGTGGGGCTCGAACCCACGACCCTGAGATTAAGAGTCTCATGCTCTACCGACTGAGCTAGCCGGGCTGCTGCGTCCTGAGGGCAGAGCTGGACCCCCAGGGGGCGGAGCCAACGGTGTTTGTTATTTACATAGAAGATTCTAGAACATTTTCACCGACTACCACCGTGTCAACTAAAACAGTTCAGCTCAGGTATGTACGTAGAAACGATTAGGTAGAGTAGTGTTAAGCGTTAAAAGCAGAAAAATTAATATGACATAATCATAAATGAAGTTAATACATGTATTAAACATTTAAATCGAGCTTATAACAAGATAACAGCTCTGTGTTTGACGCTGGTCACATGGTTGAGTCAAGTATGTAGCTTGGTTTCTCGTTCTTTCTCTCTTTGTTTTCAAGTACAACAACTTTAATAAATAAAAGCCTGGAAACGACCCCCCATAAAGCTTATCATAAACCAGATAAATGTTTCAATTGCTTTACCATTTCGTTAAAATAGTAAATATCTTAAAAGGTTTTTGGGGGGCCAAAATGCCTGCTCTCTGTAAGATAACAGTGGGTACTGCTTTAAAACACATTAAACAACCATAACAGTTTTATCATCAACTCCATGTTGATAATTTACCAATATTGACATTGAATGAATGTTTTTAACATATCAGTATGTGAGTTTCTTCTGTTACTAAAGCCTCCTGTTTACCCATCCTTCTGTGGTAGTTACACAAACAACCTTTCTAGCATGAGTGAATCTCACTCTTCATCTTCCTGTTAATTTGGCATCTTAATCTGTGGGATTAAAACGGATGAAAAGCAGGTTCGTTTCATCCAGTAAAGGTTTTTTTCCCCCCTGTCTTGTCTTTTCGAAGGAGAAGGGTTGACATCACTTGTGTCACACTGTATCTGCTGGATTTCATCCTGCATATTAAAACACTGGCAGCAGCAGCAGCAGCAGCATGTATTTCACATCAGCGTCTGCTACTGCTGTGCCGCCTTGTCGTCTGTCAAACGTGCGTGCCGCCTGCGTCAAGATCAGAAACGTGTTATTCATTGCCACTCAATGGTGGCGCAGGGATGTGTCTGGCTGGTGCAAGGACGTTCTGTCCACATGCAGCAGAAGAATATGTGAGTCAGGGACAGCTGAGCCTCATTAACATCACACTGAGACATTGAAATTATGATTTGGCTTCAGGAAAAAAACATTTAAAGGCATTTTTGGAGAAAAAACAAGACACATCCATTGCTTAATGGAGATTTTGCTTGGGTGTTGTTTTCATTTTTATGTGACGGTCGTTTTAGTTTGGTTGTTGTTTGATGTCACTTGAATGCAGCATGGAACTAAATAATACACATCCACACATAGGAAAATACATAGTCACATCCGCAGCTTCTACTATTGTCCATGATCATCTACAGTAGTGGGCCACAACCACCGAGCCGTGGACCTATACCGGTCCGTGGGTGATTTGGTGCTGGTCCACAGAGAAATAATGTTTCCTATTGGCCCCATCTGGCTATTACTTACACTTGACCCATACCCACGTCAACAAAAGAATTTAACAATAGAATGGCTAGGATTCCATCATCAATAATGCAACTATTATTGATGCTACTCTTCTGTTAGAATTTTCAAATTTTCTTTTTAACTCTACTTTTGTATTTCTACTTATTCGAATTATACTTTATTTCATTTAATCTTATTTATTTAATTTTATCTGCAATGATTCAACGTGCTGCTGTGCCAAAACAATTTCCCATGTGGATCAATAAAGTATGTCTAAGTCTAAGTTTAAGTCTAAGTCTAAGTCTAAGTCTATATTTGATTATGAAATATTTTCTCAGTGAAAACAACAACAATAAACTGTAAATGACACAGCCACAACTTAATGACCAATCCGTGAAAAAAGAACAAGACATTTAACCGGTTCGTGCTGCAAAAAAGGTTGGGGAACCCTGGTCTACAGAACATCAATCAATCAATCAATCAATTTTTATTTATACAGCCCACATTTACAAAACAAGTTTGTCACATAGGGCTTTACAGGGTTGGTAACATCCTCTAGAACATGGTCAATGGATTCATCTTTTTTTACGACACAATATTGAATTGACATTATAGTAGCTTGTTCATGGTTGTAGCACAAGACTGGTTTAGGAAACACCAATTTAAGAATTCACAAAAAAAAATACAGAAATCTAGGATGGGGTAGCATTCATGAAGGTAAAAACAAATGGAATTGTCAAGGAAAGACTATTCTATTTTTTTTTTGGTTGCTGTTGAATTTAGGGATAAGAAATATGGAGCTGATGTTTAATAATGGTCATTGTCGTAGAAAAAAAAATCATCAATCAAAATCGTCCAGAAAACAAAAAATATTTAGAAGAGTTCTATCAGACCTCCCTGTTGTTTTCTTCATATTCTTTATCATTTTATTGCCTGGTACTATTGAAGGTGCTTTTGTTTGGATAAATATAATGGCTTATAAGAGGTGATTTCTAGCCAATTCCCATGGTTTTTTTGATTGTAACCAAAATAACTTCAGTTCTTACATCACTTTCTATGAAAGTGAAAAAGGTATTTCAGGCATTCCATAGTTTTGTCCATTGTATTTTTCGTCTTTATATATATATGGAGAATTCTGTTTGTGGTTTTAAGTTAACTAACAAACTATTTTGTCAAAATCTTGGTTTGTTACTCTGGCCTGCTGCTGAGGTAACAGTGTGTACAGACAGATGGCGCTACATCACTGAAACTCACCGTCACGCTGGTCAAGTAGAAATGAACAGGGACACGAAAGTGGAAAAGAACAGAACAGGAGGGTGAGAGGTCAGGAGAAGAAGGAGGGAGAGCGAGAGTGAGAGGGAGAGAGAAGGAAAAGGTGGAGAACCTGATGAGATAAATGAGGAGATAGCAGCTACAGGAGACATTTAGAACTCTGGTGTGAACTCCCTGCTCCCCCTCCTCCTGCTCCCCTCCTCCTCCCAAGACTATTTTCGTTTTGGCTGCTTTGGCCAAATTAATTTCAGAAGCTCGACCATCTTTCTCAACCCCTCTCCCCCTTATCCTACTTTCCTCCCCCTCTTCATTCCTCTCTCTGCCTCTCCATCTGACCACTACTGCTCAGCCTCCCTCCCTGCCCTCCCTTCTCCTATCATGCGTGGATGGTTCCAGGCCATTTGCTTCCTCTCCAGCAGGCCTGTACCATTAGTGACCAGCAGGGGAATTGTTGTTCTCTGCGTGCAGCTGGGTACAGGTGTGCCGATGGTCTCTCTCTCTCTCTCTCTCTCCTCTCTCCTCTCTCCTCTTCTCTCTTCCTCTCTCTCTCTGTTTGTCAGTATGTGCCAGTTTTCCAGTAGCAGCCTCAGCACAGTCACATGCTGCACACACAGATGCTACTATTTGGTCTGCCCTCATCAGACGGAGAAACGCAGGATAATTCCACTCCATTAGAGTTTGGATCTTTATACCAGAATGTTTGCAGAAACACAGAAGCTGAACAGAAGTCTGTGTCAGCCACTGGTTTCCGACCAGGGTCATCACACTCTGAATGTAGAAGTCTGGAATAAATTGGTTTTGGCAATTAGGAAATTAAATCAAAATATATTTTGTCATTTTGGGATTCTTGTGGTTAAACTATAGTTCCGACCAGAGATTGAGGATTGATTTTAAGAGAATAACTAGTGATTAATAAAATTAAAACATTACGCAACAATACATTTAACAGACTCTGGGAATATAAAATTAAAATAAGTCAAAGGGAAAGAGTACGAATATGATAAATGACAAATTAGTTAGAGACACTAAAGAATAGGTTAGAAAATAGGAGACAGGGCTGGAGGTGGAGGAGTTAAAGATGTTTAGATTTCTCTAGGAAAGACAAGGATGGACAGGATCAGGAATGAGGTGATTAGAGGGACAACACAGACAGGAAGGTTTGGAGAAAAAGCCAGAGGAGCCAGATTGAGATGGTTTGGACATGTTCAGAGGAGGGACAGTGGATACATTGGTAGAATGGTCATAGAGACGGAGCTGCCAGGTAGGAGACAAAGAGGAGATTGATGGATGCAGTGAGGGAGGACATGGAGGTAGTTGGAGTAAGAGTAGAAGATACAGAGGACAGGGGGAGATAGAAATTTTTGACTTGCTGTGGCAAACCCTGAAAAAGGGACAAGTTGAAAAGAGAAGGGGAAAAAAAATGTCTCTCTTCTTGTGAATATAGACTTTATTATGCATGTAATAAATACTACTACATACTAAATATACTACTACATATAAGTAATATATTACAGTATATATATATGTACTGTATTATAGTGTCATATAGATGTATATATACTATATATATAATATAGATGTATTATACTGTATATATATATATTTATTTATATATATATATGCCTCTTTTCCTCTACCTGCTAATGTCCACGTAAAATAGACAGTAGATGGTAGTGTCTTTCAGCATGCAGGGAGCAGCGCTCCTCTTTTTCTGCTCCTGCCGTATTCTCACGTGAGCCCTGTTGGACATTAACCTGGAAATTATAGTCAGGATCTGGCAGGAGAATCTTGGGAGAATCTAATTTGCATTTACCCCTCTGGACAATCTCTGCAATCCAGTGCATGTGTGCTGGGAAGCTGCTCCGGCCTCTGTGACAGACCTGGGTTAATGTCTGTTGACATTGGAGCGCATGATAAACTGATTAATAGTAGAAAGGAGCGAGTCATTACTAATAGAAACAAGGCTGCAACTTCACAGAGGAAACAATAGACAAAGATTATAAAATGAAAACATGTCACAAGCTCGATGGGAAAAAAAGATAATGTCAGGATGAAACATATTGTATGCACATTGCTTAGCTTTCTAAAAAGAAAACAAACCAATGTCTCTCTTCTCTCTCTCTCACACACACACACACACACACACACACACACACACACACACACACACACAGACACTAACACGAGCTGCTTTTGTAGCCACAGAAACAGTCCTGCCAGCAAAGTGTGACTCAACAAATTCTATTCTTTCCCATTGTTTCCCAGTTCTTTCTCTTCCTCAGTCCTTTCCCCATCACTGGGTAAAGACAAATACATGGTTACACTTGCCCAGCTCTGGTGGGCATCATGCCCAGAGAGTGGCATCGTGAACTGTGCAAAGATCAGAGCCCTCCCAACCTCACCCTGCAGCCAGACGACCGCCCCGTAACCAGAGGAGATAGACAGGGGAGAGGAGGTGGGAGACGCGCAGTTGAAGGAGGAGAGGGAGGCGAATTGAGCCGAGAGGGGATAAAGAGATAAGAAGATGCAGAAGCAGGGGAGACATGAAACCAGGGGGAGGATAAGAGAGGAGGGAGACAAAAGGAGATTAGAGAAATAGATCAATAGATAGAGAGATACAGAGAGAGACAAAGGGGGAAAAAAGACACGGAAAAAAGGGGAAAGTGTGAGGCCAAGAGAGGAAAGAGAGAGAAGTGGGCTGTCAGCCAGAGCTCCCAGGAGAGAGGAGTAGGGAGAGGGAGAGCTGGAGAGGGAGAGGGAGAGGTCAGAGGAACGGGCACGTCTCCGGAGAGACTCTCTGTGTGTGTTTCTGTATGTGTGTGTTTGTTCCTGTTCCTGTTTTCTTTTCAAGACCATTTCTGAAGCAGCCACACATTTCTGTCAGAAATAGTCGTCTTTGCCTTGACCCAACTCCAGTCTTAATGAAATAAAACCCTGATTCTAATGTTTAGGTTCCATGTTAGTGAAATGGCTTGAAATTCATCATTTTTCAGACTGTCTAAATTAAAAATGACTCATTTTCAATCAACCCCTTCTGTTGAGTTAACAGATTACTGCTTAAAAACCCATCATATAGAGGTTGTGTTTTGGATTTATTGGATTGTATATGTCGGCAGTTTACACACTCTGTTGGTGTAGTGATTAAGGAGGCGCACTTAGGTCCAGCTTCCACGTTGCCACTGAGGTGCTCTGAGCGTAGCACCATTCCGACCCACATAAGTTTTTGTGGGTTCACCACCCACAGGAAGGATCACAATATGGTGCAATGTGATTTGGGTGGCGCCAGCTGCCCCTGCAACCCAGGAACGAACAAGCAAAAGAAGATGAATGCATGATTGGATTGTACATTTCTATAGTGAATCAAAGTCGATGTATCAGTGGTGATTCTTCACATCTTCACGTTGATTAGCATTTTTATTTGTATGGAAAATCCGAAATGCAGGGCCTAGGGGTTAAGGAAGCAGACAGGTTCAAATCCACCAGCTGTCAGGCTGCCACTAAGGTGTTCTGATCTGGGAACCAAACACTTTCCAGTGAGCTCACCACCTGGAGGAAGGCACACAGTATTGTACGGTGTGGATTGGGGTGGCATTTAGGGTGTTTTCAGGATTTTTAGCCTTCATGCCAGCTTGCATGCTGCGACAACTGTAGCTAAAGCTACCTTGGACTATATGTCATGTTATGTTCTTTATCATTTATTCATCCTCATCTGTATATCCATTGGCGGGTCACAGGGGCAGCAGTCTCCATGATAGCCACCCAAATCACACGGCACCATATTGTGGAGAAAACAAATGCATTATTTGTTGAATCTACATTGATATAAAGATACTAAAAATGAGGTTCACAGCGTCAGTGATGACATCACTACCATAATGTCAGCAGCCAACATGTGACTTCTCAGCCTTATGTGCTGTGATGTTCACTCGCTATTCTGAACAGAAGTCAGTAGAAACCAGTGTGTACTCTGAGTGTGTGTGTGTGTGTTTGTCTAAGAAAGCAAGGGATGTGGAGGAGGAGGAGTTGCGAAAAATGCAGAGGAGGAAGAAGAGGAGAGCGGTGCAGTGAAGAGAGTATAAGGAAGACTTGTATAAGATACACTCTGAATGTCTGAAATGTGACCTTGGTGATCTTTATCTCTCTGAGATTTTTTTTATCATTATTTGGCTGTCTTTGTAATTCATTTCAAGGCTGATATTACATTATTTCTTTCTCTTTTCTTTCTGCTCGACAAACTTCTGCAAAAGCTTCACACCGTAATGTGTCAACAATCCTTTAACGACAGCAACAAAACCTCCGAAACCAACTATAGAGCAGAAGAATTGTGTTTTGTTAGACTCTTATTAAAATAAAGTCCTTCAAACTTTACAAAATAACTTAGAGAATGAATAGTGAAAATTCAACAAAAACAACTGTTAAGTAAAAAAATAACAAATGGAGCCAAAAGATCACAAAATACAAAACATAGTTCAAGTAAATCATACCAACACGATAGTTATTTATTAAATGAATTGAATAAAAACAAAATTCCACTAAAAGATAACAAAGTTATCCACTTCTGTTATCTATCATCTTCACTTCTTTACTTTTAAAGCGACCGTCTCCATGTCCACTTTTTACTACATCCATAAATCTTCCTCCTCTGCTCCTGCCTGGCAGCTGTCTAAAATCCCTTGTCTGATTTACTCACTCTCTGTCCTCTGCTCACGTTCAGACCGTCTCCACCTCTAATCTTTGACTTTATCCCCAAACTACTCCACCTTTACTGCTCCTCTGACCTGGTAGTATCTCACTCTGTCCATCCTGGTCACCACCAGTGAAGACCTCAGCATCTCCATCTGCTCCACCTCAAATTCAGCCTTCTGTCTATTAGACAGAACTACTGTCTATAAACCATCCTGCATGTCATAGCATTTCTCACTAATGTGTATATAGAAAGGCTGTTTATCATAGTTAACATTAACCTGATGGCATAACTTAATTATAAATGAAATATAAAAAACATATCTTACAGAATACCCATTGGTCAGGGTGTGCGGCGGCCCTTTATGGTACTGAGTTAATTGGGCTACATTGACAGATCTGGCGTAGCAGTTTGCGCTTGTTAGCAACTTCACACTATGTGAGCGGCTGTCATGTGATCTGGTGTCTGTGCTGTGACTCACACAACATGAGTGAGTGGTGACAGGCAGAAGTGTGAGTGTGTGTGTGTGTGTGTGAGAGAGAGAAAGTTTTTTGCTGGTCTTCAAACACACATAGACTGGAGATGAGGGTTAATTGGAGACTCTGGTGTAAATGCAGGTGTGAATATAGGTGTAGAGGTTAGTTTGAACGTCCTTTTTGTAATATACATCATGCACTAGATGACAATGGATCATAAGGTATGTATATATATATATATATATATATATATATATATGTATGTACTAGGAATAGAAAGAAAACAGGAGGCAGAGCTTGAGGTGGTACAACACAGACAGGAAGATTTGGAGAAAAAGCTAGAGAAGACAGATTGAGGTGGTTTGGACATGTTCAGAGGAGGGACAGTGGATACATTGGTAGAAGAATGATCCTAGAGGTGAAGCTAACCAGGTAGGACACAAAGAGGAGATTGATGGATGCAGTGAGGGAGGACATGGAGGTAGTTGGAGTCAAAGTAGAAGATACAGAGGACAGGGGGAGATGGAAATTGTTGACTCGCTGTGACAATCCCTGAAAAAGGGACACGCCAAAAGGAGAAGAAAAGAAGAACATATAGAGTAAGCATTCATGTGAACTAAGCTAAAGGATATGTAAAACACAAGCATAGCAGCTAAGATGCTAAAAGGCAAAGGGCTCCAGGCTGAAATCCACCAGTTGCCATGTTGCCATTGTGGTTGTCTAAACTTACAACTTTCCGTGACTTCTGGAGAACTGTATTGATAAACCAAACGGACCACATTCAGCCCCCGGGCTGTAGTTTGCCCATGCCTGTAGTGACAGTGGTCCACATGTGTCATCAGACAAACAGGACAAAGAGCAACACACTGGAGAAGTTTTATCCAGAGGGGAATCTGCTTCACCGGCTGAACAACACTGGGAGTACTGTGTTTGTGTGTGTGTGTTTGTGTGAGTTTGTACGCACGTACACGCAATGTGTGTACAAGGGCGGCAGAGGTCACATGGTGCAGCGTGTGTGTCAATAGCGGTATCTGGAGGCCACAGGATTATGTGACCTTGCTCGCCACATGTGCTGTCAGAAATCCTAATACACACATACACACACACATACAGCCCAAAGTGTGTAGAAGCTCCATGAAATCTCTCTTTCTCCTGGATCTTTACCAGGGTCTTGCTGTGGTCATGGAGCATTAGGAAACAGGTGGATAAAGAGGAGACAAGAGGACAGAGCTGTTGTCAAAAACACACAGGAGCAGTGATGGAAAATGTGAACAGAGATTAGGAAAGAAGCGTTCTCCTTCAGAATAAATATACCATGCAGTAGACCTAGTCCTGGATTAGGCTGGACTGGACTAGACTAGACTGGGCTGGGCCTAGACCTAGATTAGAATACTCTAGTCCTGAACTAAACAGGATTAGAATGGATGGATCATGACTAAAATATACTGATCTGACAAGGAACAGACAGACAGACAGAACAGAACAGAACAGAATTGAATTGAATTGAACTGGACTGGACTGAACTGGACTGGTCTGGACCTGGACTTGGACCAGATTAGCTAGACTGGACATTTACCATATTGTCTTTTACTCTTTTGTTTTCGGCACCAAGTGAGAAGCGCTTAAATTTCGTTGTACACTGTACAAGGACAATAAAGACTATTCTATTCTGTTCTATTCTATTCTATTCTATATAGACATAGCTGACTAGACTGTATTGGAATGGACTGGACCAGACTGGACTGGACCTAGATCTGGGCCAGACAGGAGTAGATTGGACTGGACTGGACCCTGACTGAACTGAACTGGACTAAACCTAGGACCTGGACCAGACTAGACTGGACGGGACTTGACCTATATCTAGGCCCAGACTGGATATGGTTAACTTGGAAGAAATCTCTATTGCGCTCACTCTGGTGAAACGCTGGTGTTGCAGCAACAGAAACACCATTAATTTTTAATATAAACAAATACAAAATAGTTCAATATATATTTGCCTTCTGTATTTACACAAGAAAAGACTATAAACTCTTCTAACTCCATATTTGTTTAGTAGAAATCAGAAATTCTATTTATTCAACAATGACACATTTTACTTATTGATTTACATTATGGGTTTGTTTGTTTTTAACAGTCATTAATTTCCTACAATATTCACCTGGTCTCCTGAGTTATTTTTAATCTTATTTCTTTCACCATTAAAACAACATTAACATAGGAGCGTCTCTGTGGATTTACATACCTCTGCTGTAATCCACACCTGCTCTTACATCTGTAGGGAGTACTGTATGTCAGTATGGTACGGTAGTGTGTAACTCTAATCCGTCAGTACACAACAGTACAGATACGACCACCATTGGAGGAACAATGACAATAATATTTTAATTAAAAATTTTATGATAATTTTTTTAGTATCTACTGTGTATGGAGGGCTCAGAGTGAACTCGGTCTATATAAGAACTCTGGACTTCTATTGGAGGAGACAGTCGGTCTGGAGGGACATTATTTCAGCTGCTGCTTCGTGAATGCATGTGTGTGTGTGTGCGTGCGTGCGTGTGGGGGTGTGTGTGTACGTGCGTGGGGGAGTGTGTGTTTGCAGCCACGACTGTGAGAGGTTTGATGTGTCGTATGGTGTCTGTTGTCTCTTCCTTTATCAGTGATTTCCTTATCAATTATTTTCTCTCTCCCTTTCTCTCTTTCTCTCCTTCTCCCTTCTACTCTCCCCCTCTGAAAGATATGTGTGTGTGTATATGTGAGTGTCTGTTTGTGTGCATGTTTTTATCTGTACAATCTGAACACTTGTACTTTGCCAAAGGTGTTAATGTCTGCGTGGGTGTGTTTTTCAGCATTTGTTTGGCCACGTGTGATTTCTTTGAGCCTATATACATTTGAGTGTGTGTGCATCTAGGTGTGTGTGTGTTTGTGTGTGTGTGTGTGTGTGTGTGTGTGTGTGTGTGTGTGTGTGTGCGTGTGTGAGCCCCAGTGAGATCCAGTGAGCATGACGGAGAATGACAGGTTGATTTATGGCGAGGCTATAAGTAGAATGACTTGTGCTGGGGAGAGAGAGGGAGAGGGATGGGGCGAGAGGGGGAGGTAGAAAGAGAGGGAGAGAGCCAGAAAGACAGAGAGGGAGGAGAAGCGAGGGAGATACAGAGATACAGATGGAGAAAGAGTGACAACAGGAATAGAAGGAAAAAGAGAGAGGCTTGAGAAGAATGCACCAATGCTGAACTGATAGAGTAGCTGATGTAGAGGGAGCAGGAGTGACAGAGGTGAATCCAGGGAAGAGAGGAATCCAACAGGTCAGACTGGGGCGGAGTGTTTGGGTGGAATTGAGATCAAATTAGAACCACAGAGATTAAAAGCAGCTTGATTTTTATGAAGAAAAAGAATGAGGCACAGTGTTGAATACAGGTTGGACCCAACTGCAATGATACTGATCCAAAGTCAGACTAGGACAAAAAAAGACATCTCACTAAAAAAAAAAAAATTCAAATTACATAAAGTGGAAATTCTTTCATTCATTCATTCAGACCAAAATGAGCTCAGGAATCACAAAAGAAAGTACCTCAAAGATTGTTTCTATGATAGGGATACTTTCCTTTGAGAATATCAGAGATTAGTATTTCTTGGATATTCATTCATTCATTTGTTCATTCATGTATTCATTCAATCTGGCAGGAGCTGACATAAATCATGAAATAAAGTATCTCTCTGATACTTTTATCTGAGAATATGGGAGAGATTTGTACAATCATTCAATCAGATCCTAAACTGACCTCAGGACTCACAAAAAAGAGGTATTTCGAAAAGTATCTCTGATAAAGATAATTTTGTTGGAGAATGTTGGACAGATGATTATACCTACGATATCCATTCATTTAACGAGATGGAAAGATAAACTCCTTGTCATTGTTACATTGTGATTCACAATATACATTCTACAATATTCATTCATTAATTTAATCAGACCAAAAAAGTCCCTTTAAAATTCCTTAAATCATGCACCAGTGACAAAAAAAAAGATTTTCTGGCCATTTAAATTCCTGTTAAAGCAGATCTTCATAGATGTTGGGGTCCAATATATTCGTCAGTCCTTCAACGCACCATTCCCACCCTCCAGATTGGCTGTTACATCTCCGGTGTGACTGGGACACCTCTTGTGCATTTCTTACTTGACTCTTCCACTGAGTGAGATGTTTCTTAAAACTGAATGGATACATTTGTTGTCGTTTTGTCAGAGTCATAAATGTGGTGGAGAATTGTGTATTTTGAACAGACAAAGTGTTGGACGATATTGATGTACAGTGTCATTGTAGAATTGTAGAAAGTTTAGTATCCACGGTATGCGAGACACAACAGAGACTGGCACCTGGGTAACAGACACAAGACATATTAAGACATAACATAAACTGACGTCTAGGTAACAGTAACAAGATGTACCCATGTCAATGTCCAGGCACAGGAACACAACATTCAGCATTTCAGAGGTCTGACAAATGTCTTGAATGTCTCACAATTTAACTGTCTCAGAATGTCCAAGAAGTGTATAAGAAGAACACGCCTGTATCAGTATTTGGGATTTATTGGTGAGACTGCTTACCTGCCATGGTCAGGAACCTTTTGATTCAATAAATCCCTGAGATGGAGAAGTGTGTCCTGGTCTGCTCATTTGTAGACAATGTTTTCTACAATACAAGTGAAAGAACCAGTATTGTTGGTTCCTCTAAACTGACAGAATGTATATTGTTGTGTTCCCACCAAAAGCACTCGATTCTAGAAATATACTTGTTCTTTTTTGACATTTGGAATTGAACCTTCTGTTAAAAAAGGGCTTCTCTTTAGTTTATCCCATACTGGTTTTGGTATTTGTGCGCGCTTTTCCCGACTGTATGAGGGAAATGAGCTTAGCCATCTGTTGCAATTAGTCAAGGTGTTTGTTTTTCATGCTCAATTTACCAGAAAATACCGTTTGAGACAATTAACTCTTCTGGAGAATTTTAACTGGCTTTACAGAGCAAACCAGAATTATAGCTGCATGTCATCAATGACTGGCGTGCATACAGTGTGCAGCACATTAGGCCTTTTCCTGACATGGTCTTCTCCTCAATATCTTGGTGTCCCTTTCTTATCCACAATCCATGCATCCAGAATCTGTCTCTGAGTTATAAGCTTCTAGTAAAGCAATAGAGCCATGGTTATTTGGAACCATCACTGTATTAAAGGACTACTTGCCATCACTGTGCCCGGCTAGCTCAGTCGGTAGAGCATGAGACTCTTAATCTCAGGGTCGTGGGTTCGAGCCCCACGTTGGGCGAAGGAATTTTACACGATGGGAGTTACAATGAAAAAGTCTAATCTTTCGTTGTCATGTAGCTATGGAAAGAAAGTATTAGACACAGCTGTTTTCACCAATTTCTTGTTCACTTTAAAGCCTCGAACCACTATAGGTGCATTTAAATGATATAAATGATAAGAATAAATTTAGCTCAGGAAAATATCTTCTTTTCCTTTCAGCTTGTCCCTTTTTCATGGGTTGCCACAGCAAGTCAACAATTTCCATCTCACCCTGTTCTCTGTATCCTCAACTCTAACTCCACCTTCATGTCCTCTCTCACTGCATTTCGTCAATCTCCTACTTGTCTCCTACCTGGTAGCTCCATCTCTGGAATCTGGGATCTTCTTCTACCAATGTATCCACTGGCCCTTCTCTGAACATGTTCAAACCATCTCAATCTGTCTTCTCTACCCTTTTTCTCCAAACATTCCTGTCTGTGTTGTCCCTCTAATCACCTAATTTCTGATCCTGTCCATCCTAGTCACCCCTATGGAGAACCTCAGCATCTTTAAATCTGCCACCCCCAACTCTGCCTCCTGTTTTCCTCCTGTAGCTCAGGAAATATACCTTCAATTGTTACAGACCTTAAAACAAACAAAGATTGTCCTTATGATACCTTTACATTTTTGTAATTACTGTATAATGTCACAGTTTGTGACATTATACAGTAGGTGGGGGGCGAGGTATGAACAGTAAAAAAAGCTATTTGTGACACACTGATGTTGTGTTGCTTACAGAAGGATTCTCTCCCAGATTCCCAATGTCGAAAAATTACTGTTAATGCTAATGTTTTTATAGATGCACAATGTCATACAAACCCAACATTGCAAATATTAACGTCTTCACTGCCCTGTTGAAATGGTGGACGTAGGGGACCTCTGTCTACTGTATGTGTGTGTGTGTGTGTTCAAGGGTGTGTGTGGGTAAAGAGCAAACAAGAGCAAGAGAGAGCTTTTAATTTGAAACTACAGTAGTTCACAGCCCTTTTCAACAGGGTAATCCAATCAGTGTTGACATGAGATCAGGTTCAAAGGTAAACAACAACAACAACAACAGCAACAACAACCGCTGCTGAAAAAAACACAGGAAACACACACACACACACCCACTGACTCACACACGCATGAACTTGGCAGAACAATTGGTCCCATGATAACCCGAGAACAGCAGCTTTGAAGCATGGGTCATTTTTTTTCCTTTCGTATGTGTGTCTGTGCGTGTGTGTGTGTGTGTGTGTGTGTGTGTGTGTGTGTGTGTGTGTGTGTGTGTGTGCGTGTGTGTGTTTGTGTGAACACCAATACAACTGGCAATTTCTATTATTTTCTTCCACCTCTTTTCATTGTGTAGCTCGTCTCATCTCTTGTATTCCCTCTCTTCATTTCTGTTTTGCAGAGGCAAGTGTTCTCGTCCTCGTCTCTGCCTGCAGGTAAAAAAAATGTGAAGGAATGTCAGCGATATCAGGAAAAGCAATAATGAGTATTTTCAAACGAAGTAAGTGGAAGGAGTGTGAGAAATATGAGCAAGGGAGGTAGATAAGGAAAGACAGAGAGAGAGAGGGAGAGAGAGGGAGGGAGGGGGGCACAGGCTTTGATCTCTCTCCTGGGGAGCTGGTCTTGGCATGCATCCAGAAAACTCCAACACACACACACGCACACACACCCTCACACACATTCAGTCTCTCCGGCCTGCTCCGGGGCTTTGTTGATTATTTCTGCTGAGAGGATCAAAGACGTCAAATACACCCCCGTCCTCCATCATCTATCAAACCATCCATCCATCCATCCATCCTTCCATCCGTCCTTCCATTCATCAATCCATCCTTCCATCCATCCAACCCTCAGCTATCTGTCCATCTTTAGGTCCATCTGTCCACTCTTCCACCACCATGTGTCAGGTCACTCACTTCGACCGGGGCCCAGTACAGCTTTTGTGTCAGTATGGCTGAGTGGTCTGAGATGCCAGAGACTTGATTCCTTCCCAAGCTGACCAAGATTTCTGCTCTGCAGATGGAGGCATTGATTTGAATCTCCCTCTTAACATATTTTTATCCATACATAACCTCACAGACAGTTAGATAGATAAACTCAGTCTTAATATACAGTATATGACAACAGAAAACATGCCACCAATCAAGAGTCACTAGTATTTACCATTCCCTTTAGGTTCCTTTATTAAATTTGACATTTTCCACCACCTGGACCTGGGCTAGTTCAGTCAGTGAAGCACTGGATTGTCAACCTCAGTATTGTAGGTTTGAGCCAAATGTGGCAAGATGGATGGATAGGTAGGAAGGTAGGTAGGTAGGTGGATTGATAGATGGATAGATTGATGGATAATATAGATAGATAGATAGATGGATAGATGGATGGATGGATGGATAGATGGATAGATAGATAGATAGATAGATAGATAGATAGATAGATAGATAGATAGATTCATAGATAGGTTGATAGATTCATAGATAGGTTGATAGAGGCTGCATAAACCCAATGATGATGGTGTGATTATGAGAACAAGTGAACAACAATTCTGTCAAATCCATAGACCACAGGACAATAAAGTCGTCACCATCAGACCCAACAAAAGTTCTTTGTGCTTCTGTTGGTAAATGTCATAAGAACGGATCATAAAACACAGGCCAAACTTTAAACATGCTTGAATGAGTTTGAAAGTTGAGCAGCTTATAGGATCAAAAAAAGATGAGCTGGACCCTCCTAAATACACCAATCCGTCCATCTATCGTCCATCTGTCCATCAATCCAACACCATGTGTTCCAGCCGACATGCATTGTGCCTAGATCCCACACACTCTGACTGAAGGAGCTCATGGTGCTGTGTCAGGATGGCCGAGCGGTCTAAGGCGCCAGACTCAAGGCTTCACTCCTTCCCAAGCCAAATGGGATTTCTGGTCTCCACCTGGAGGTGTGGGTTCAAATCCCACTCCTGACAATACTTTAATCCTACTTGGATAGGAGTCAAAAATGCTCCCTTTGTTACCATAGAACCGTTCATTGATCATAAGTAAAGCTTAAGTTTGGCCGTTTTTATCCAAACAATTTTCCACTTTGATATCAATCAATACCAATATATTGTTGTGTGTCCCAAAGACTGAGGTAAACATCTCAGGAGCCTTTGTGCAATTCCAGCAAATTTGGTAAAAATCCAGGCATTGTGGTATCAGATGTTAAGTTTTGGAGGCAAAACTAATAACAACCTTAACGCTAATAATTAAAATAATAATTATGCTAATATCGAGCTGATACTGTGGCACATACTTGTCCAATTGTCCAAGATCTTGTCCAATTGGATGATCCTAGAGTGAGTTTCATTGTCTGACTTATCCAACACATAAATATTTTATATTTGACTTTTTCTTTCATATATCATTCACTAATGTTGCGTTGTTGGCGTCTTCCATAAATAAAGTTAGCAGTTTAATGAAAAATTAAATAAATTTCTTACAGTTCAGATGATTGTTTCTGTCAGATATGGTGATAATGGACACATTCAACAAATCGGTGGAGTTGGAAACGCACTCACAAATGTGGAGAAGCCACACGTTAGGACGGCAGCATCTGTCGATACGTAATTCACTTAGGGGCTGCGTGTGTGTGTGCGTATCTGTGTGTGTGCGTGTCTGTGTGTGTGTGTGTGAGAGAGAGAAAGAAAGAGACAGGAGACAGAGAGCGGCAGAGAGGTTTCGTCCTACAGTAGAGACAAATGAATGGATTCAGTGTCCTGGCTTTTGGGTCTTGGATTGAATTTATCAGGAGTGTGTGTTTGTGCGTGTGTGCATGTGTGTGTGACTGAAGTCAACAGCTGCCATCGGCAAGGTCATGGCCCTGGGACAGAGTGGAGACACAGTAACATCTTCAGCTGTTGCTTGAGCTGTAAAGAAGACGTTATCACTCACTTAGCCACGTCTTTCTTTCTTTCTTTCTTTCTTTCTTTCTTTCTTCCTTTCTTTCTTTCTTTCTTTCTTTCTGTCTGTCTGTCTGTCTGTCTGTCTGTCTGTCTGTATTTTTTTTTGAACACTGTTGTTCATTCATACTCAGTCAGTAGAGTTTGAAACTCTTAATCTCAGGGTTGTGGCTTCGAGCCCCGCGTTGTGTGGGAAGTTCTGATGATCTAATTAGACAACCTCAGCCCATTATAAATAACTACTTGGTTCACACAGAAGGTGATAAGTATTATAATCACATTGAAAGTCATGACATGTGTAACCTAGTTAGTTGTTCAATGCAACAGTTGGTGCCAAGTTATTGTGTTCCTTCACACCTCCTAGGATCTAAACCACTTTCGAGGATGAGTTCCCATCATCTGTCGCCCGGCTAGCTCAGTCGGTAGAGCATGAGACTCTTAATCTCAGGGTCGTGGGTTCGAGCCCCACGTTGGGCGTCCAGTTTTGTGATGCACACAGGTGAAGGTTGTTACAAATATATCATATGTGCTCACAATTTGTTACTTTGAGGTAAACTGGACACAGTAGGTTTCTTGAAGACGATTCACCTCTTCATCCAAGAGGCTTCTTCCCTTCATTTTATATGAACGGCACCAGGAAGAAACCTGGTTAGTTAGCACAGTTGCTACCAACTCCTTGTTACCTCCTTCAGGAAGTTATATAGTGTGTGTTGAGTGATTTGGGTGGCAGTAGTGGAGACTGCTTCTTCCCACAACCTAGTAAAGGAGATGCAAATGGATGGACAGCTGAATAGGACCTACACACAAAGCTAATGTTGATGTCAATAAGTTGTCCATACTCAGTCAGACGAGCATGAGACTCTTAGCAACAGGTCCGTGTATTTGATGTTTGGTGAAGCTCTTTTATAAGTCAAATCTTATAGAGTGAAACAGTGAATTGATTCTATTGATAAGGAATATACCAGAAACTTGGTTCCTGTGTTGAGAGGACACATTTGTTGTGTTAATGCATGTGCGTGTGTGTGTGACCATTAACATATATAACATCCTCTCTGCTGTAACTTGTTGTAGACTGTGAGCCTGAAACCCATTGGATTGTTTGGTATGTAAAACACAAACGCACTAAACACAGCTTGCCCTACAGTACAAAAAAGTCATGGGCTTTTTTCCACTTAAGCAATGCAAAAGTTAACAGTATCTTTTACCGGGCCATAAAAGTACCCATCGTGAGTATTTTGAGGGTAATCGCAGGTTTTTGAAATCCATTTCATTCCCGACCCTGCCTCCCACTCACTCATGGTCTGTCCTTGGACACTGGAGTACAGCACAAACAGTTTGCTGTGTGCAGGGTCATTGAATGTTTTGCAAAAATTTCCATTCCCTTTTTTCTGGTGCATCTGCAGTCCATCCAATCACTCCAGTCAGTGGCACGCTGAATCAGCTGCTTATGAATTCTCTCTGTCTCTCTTGAGCCACGGAGCCTGAAGGTCTAACCTCCAGTTGAACTCTCATAGCTCTGTGTGTGCATGTGTGTTTGGGTGGGTTTAGGGGTCTCACCTTTGGCCTTGGGTAATACCTGTTTATAGGTGCAGCTAAGCTTGCTAAACTATCTATCTATCTATCTATCTATCTATCTATCTCTCTATCTGTCTAACTGGATGACCTCTGTTTTTTCCTGGATTGTGTTAATAAAGTACCATATTTAAAATCTATCTGTCTGTCTGTCTGTCTGTCTGTCTGTCTGTCTGTCTGTCTGTCTGTCTGTCTGTCTGTCTGTCTGTCTGTCTGTCGGTTTGTCAGTGCATTGGTTTATCTATCAGTGGATCGATCAGTCTAGCTGTCTGCCTGTCGCTCCGTTGGTCTATCGGTCCACCGGTCTATCTGTCATTGGGTCGTACAGTCTATCTGTCTGCCTGTCTGTCTGTCTATTTGTCTTTCTGTTTGACGGTGGGTTGTGCATGGGGCAATTGCTTCCAATGCTTTCCTGTCCGTTCTCTCGCCTAGTGTTGTAAACCAGTGCCCTTTTTGCAGACTGCCAGAGACTGTCTTCCACATCTTCTCAGTGTGTGGACATTTGATATCAATGTTCTCTGTCCTAACTCAGATTTTCCTCTTGTTCGGAGACTCTTTTACAGAACCAATCTTTATTGGTGTTTTTTCTTCTCAAACTGCAGGGAGAACCATAAGCCTTCTCCTGAAGCTCTTC